>LUGF01004127.1:55927-69912 GCA_001625245.1 Calycopis cecrops | reverse complement strand
AAAAAAAAAAAAAAAAAAAATCACAAAACTTGTTGATTAAAAAGGCTTATTGGTCGTTCTTGTGATACAGACTTTACAAATTACTTTTTAGTATACCGTAGTCGGTCATTGCCAGTATTTACTAAGGCTTATACAAGGTTGATACAAGCGAGAGGCATTAAATTAAACCACATATTTAGTGTATCATTTCCAGGCCACACTACAAAAATCAGATCAATCGGAGCAATACTTTAGCCACAAGAACACGCTGTATCGCAGCTGATCGCCGACTATGGCCGGCCGGGATCATTCACCCCGTGCTCGCTGCAGTAGCTGCTCGGTACAAAGAGTGTTAACAATTTTTCGCTATTTAACTTGTTTGAAGAAAGTATTTTCGTATACTTGTCGTAAACTTTTTTTTAATAGTTTCGAATCAACTGTAGGCACTTATAGTATATATTGTTTCATTTAACGCCTCTCGCTCTTATCAACCCTGTATTCATCTGCACAATCTTGGCTTGTGGTTGCTTATACGATATCCCTCCATCACTTTTCTCTAGTTGAATGTGGGTGCTAGGAACCTCCCCTTTTTATGGTATAAGGTGGCAAATGAGCAGCCACTTTCATGACCACCGATGCTCAAATACAGTCGCATCTATATACAGATGCGTTGCCCTCCTTCCTCCTGCTACATGGGCAACCGCCCCACTTACACACCATACGAAGCGCGACAGGACAACTGTGACTAAAGTCACCAGCGTAAACGCCGGTATCGTGTAAGTGAGAGGTACCGATGTAATTCGGCTGGTATATGGCTCTAACTGGTCTCTCTCAGGTACTACCTTTTATTATCCTTGTACCGACAGGATTAGACTCCAATATTACCTCGTAAAAAGTATATAACGCTACAATTTCTCTTTTTCTCAGACTTTTGAGCGTAATAAAAGCGGCGTTAGGGTTGTCTACAGATAATTGGCACCAAGTGCCAGCCCTGAGCCGAGGTCGCTGCTTATTTAATATAAAGTATTTTTATTACACTTTTGAAAAGCTTGAAATATTTTAAACGTAGCTTTCTGCGGTGAAAGCTTCATATTTTCCTAGCGGGGTTTTTATTTACTAACTGACTGGTAATATTTGCTTTATCTGTGTTGTTTCAGACGATTTTTTTTTTATTTTTATGAATACTAGTAATGAATAAATGATAATCATAAATAAGCGTATGTGTGTGTATGTTTTAAACCCCACTAAAACCATTGGTATTATAATTTTGACATGTGTATATTATTTATAACATGAGACGCAAACGAGCAGTCGGAATCATTTTCACGACTGCCGAAACTCCTAGACATCCGCATAGAGGTTATACACATGCGTTACCCTCCTTTCTCCTCCCTCCGCGGATATTTGTTTCTCTGTGTACCTATTTGTCAGTGCTACTATACCCCTGGGATCTGAGCAACTAGTTATAAAATAAAATAATAATGTGGGCAACAGCGTGTTTTACAAAGAGGTGGGACTAAAGTACCTACTTACAGCCTGGCACTTGTTTTCAGGATCATCTTTACATTTTTTTATGGCATAGAGGGGCAAACGAGATGTATGAGCCATTTTTATGACTACAGACTCCCATAGACATCTGCATAGAGACTGTACAGATGCACTGCCCTCCTTTCTCCTCCCATCTCCAAGCCACCGGCTACTTGCTGCTCCATAGGCGACCGGCTGCACACCACGGCTGTCACTTAACGCTTGTAATATAAGTTGTTGTTGTTAGCATTTAACTTATTTTTGTTGTGATAACGAAATACAAAAATATGCAAACTCTATTATTATATTCCCTTCGCAAGAACGTAACGTACATGTCGCAATTATATCGCTACGCGTGTTGTCGTGGCGTATTAATTTTCACACTGTACGCGAATGTCGCAGATACGACGTACAAAGTGTCGCAGCATTTTTATGACAGCCTATCAAAGAATATTCGTGTACACCGATCAATGATCTCAATGCTATGGATAGCTGATGTACAGGGAAGAATGTCACAAAAATGGGACAAGACTGAGAGTCATGAGTTCACAGAATACTGCTGAAAGAATTATATTTTACATTATTGTGCAGACATCATATATTTATTATTTAAGCTTTCATATATTTAATAACTAGATGTGTCCGCGGCTCCGTCCGTGTGGAATTCGGTTTGTGCCGTTATGATTTTTTTATAGTTAATAATACCCTGGGCGGGAATTTTCTTGACA
Source organism: Calycopis cecrops (assembly GCA_001625245.1). Taxonomy (NCBI): domain Eukaryota; kingdom Metazoa; phylum Arthropoda; class Insecta; order Lepidoptera; family Lycaenidae; genus Calycopis; species Calycopis cecrops. The sequence continues at coordinate 67,678 of LUGF01004127.1, read as the reverse complement.
GATTGGTAAAATTTGCATGAAAATTCGGTCAGCCGTTTTCGCGTGATGCATGCACAAATAAACAATCAAACAGACAACAATACTTACAACTTACAACGTGTTCTGTTGTCAATTTTAAAACCCCATTTTTTCAAATGTCTTCCACGAACTTTTCACGTTTTTAATTTTGTTATATGTATAGATAACATATAGATATACATAACTATGCAGTTGTGAACTCTGAATGTTAGCGGACTGCATATTAATGTAGTTCTATTTAGTTATTATTTATTTTTATTATCAGTTCTCAGTTAGTACAAATGTCGTCGCCGGACAAGCAGTCCATAAGTATCGAGATGAGTGACCCCAATCTTTGGTGGCGCAGAATTTATTACGTGGGTAGTAAAAGGGTCCGCAGTTCGGGTATTGTCGGCGCGCGCTCCGCTTACAAATGGGACGGTGCAAAAACTGTGATAAGGAACCTTGTTATATGAAATTGCGTCGGCTGTGTTGACTACACGAGAGCGTTATCTAAGTTCTGGTCAATACAAAGTCTTAATTACTTAGTAGGTAGTGCTGTGCTGCAGAATAAGAATCGTTTGATCCAATATGAGTTGTGAATTTTTTATCGCGATAGTCTAATGTAAAGATACTCGTTATTGGTTGATGTATGAACACGTTTTAACAAGATATCATCGCCATCTCTTGGCCATAAGCGGAATAAAACAATTCTTGGTGCATATCTGCTCAGGTTGGAGCAGTTACTTTACGGGTTTTAATGAAATATTTATTAAAGGTTCTAATGAAAACATCTACCTTCGCTCTACGTTTCGGCCGGGTTACACCAGCCGTAGACACGAGCCGACTGAATCAAAAAGGTTTTCGCTATTACCTTACTAAATATTTTATCATGTTAAAACCCGTAAAGTGACTACTAAATGTGTAACAAACGCGTCTGAAACAAGTACTAAGTCCATGTGTCAAGAAAGGGCTGCAATAAATTAGCCCGGGCTCGTAAACACTGATCCGCCGGCCATCAGTACACGCAGCACTGGACTGCGGCTGCAGTCGGACGCGTAATCGAAAATATATGGACCTGAGTGGACTTAACGTTGTAATGTCCGCCAGCTCAGCGTAGCGTTGTATTGATTCAATGAATTTTTGAGTAACGCCAGTGGCGACTCCACATTTGAGGCAGCAGGATTTTGGAGAAACATTTTGAGTTGACGACATAATTATTTTGACAATATTTATAATAGGAGTTAGAACATAAATTATGGATAACATTCGGAAGTTTTAGTGTGTGCTGTATTTCAGTTAAATCTAGGATGAACGGGAAAATATCGAACTTGATCAGGGCTTACCGTATCCAAATTTGTTCTTTTTCTGGCATTAAGGAATATGTAAGTAAGAGGCACCTTTCTGGTCACGATTTGGCAACAATGTGGCATTGGCCCTATCTCTTTATGTATTTAAGTAACACAAAATGTTACATCTGTTTCTCATTTAAAATGCAAAATATTACCAAATTGTGATGTATAAATTATTTTTATATTATCATGTTTTGAATATTTTAAAATGCAACACAGCTGATTTATGTGGACACGCGCTCCTGTGTCCGCTCCCGGTTCTTCCCATATTAATATGCATGAGAACAATACAGCGCAAACATCCCCGAAGTGTTCCCTTGTGAGAGTCTTGTAACATCTCGAGGTACTAACGAATGTCCTTTAGAATCGTTCGGCTTTGCATCGCGCTTCTTGGAGTTTAACTCATTGTTGTCGTTCTGTTAACTACAAGAACTGACTTCGTTATCGCAATAGTTAACTTGCTTTACATTGCGATTTGCCACTTTTTTCCGGTCGCGTCGTGTTGCCGTCCCATCAAAGGAGCATTCTCAGGTCAAAAGATATGAGGGACATAGAGAACATCTCGAGGTACTAACGAATGACCTTTAGAATCGTTCGGCTTTTAATCGCGCTTCTTGGCGACATTAAATTCATTGTTGTCGTTCTGTGAACTACAAGAACTGCCTTTGTTATCGCAATAGTTAACTTGCTTTACATTGCGATTTGCTAGTTTTTTCCGGTCGCGTCGTGTTGCCGTCCCATCAAAAGAGCATTCTCGGGTCAAAATAAATGAGGGACATAGAGTGGGTATCTGTCTCTGGGCAGATACTTATTAAAGGACTATGTTGTACGCATATTTCCGTGTTTGGTTTGTCTGTTAACATTGATATTGACCGTGTCATCTGAAACAAATCCATCCATGTTTTTTTACTTATTTTTTATATCTGTGAACTGAAAACATTTTATACGTGTATAGTCATTGATCTTCTGTTATACTGTTGCATTTGTGTTTTTCATAAATTAAAAACATAACGTTGAGACCAGGTTCACGTTCCTAGCCTGTAACGACCGGGCATTTAATGTCAAAGGCCATTGTCGTATATACACGTACACCTATATATGTCGTAATACATATAAACTTTGACGTTTCACAATATAATATAGAAATGTTCATGTATTTAATGAAATTTCCGTTTGTCCGCAGATATCCGAACCTGTATCACCGCTTCCGAGTTCCGCTGCAAGAACGGACGTTGCATACCCCTGTCGTGGAAGTGCGACAGCGAGAAGGACTGCACCGACGGCTCTGATGAAGAACCCAACACGTGCAGTAAGTTTGTCTAACATCTTTCAAATAATGCAAACATAGAGCTCACTTTAGACAAAATAAATTCGTAAAGAACAATGTACAAAATTGTATGGAATGTAGGTCTGGACTTCTACTAGTAATGAAAATAAAACTATAAATATGAAGTCTTCATTGTTGAAATCTACGAATTCATGTTAAGTGAATGTTCAAATTATTTTATGTTTTTACTTTATGCAATATTGCTAATAGCATTCGCATACATTGTGACGTTTGAAAATAATTCGAGCGACGCCATTTATTAGAACTGATATTAAACACCAAACCTAAAGCGCGCCATTTTATAATGTACCACACCCATATTCTAAAACTTTAATTTAGTTAAACTATAATAAAATAAGTTACTTTATTTTTAATGAACTCTATATATTTAACTCTATGCTTACATGGTAAAATAATACAAGGCCGCGCTTGAAAGAAATTGTCTTATTTATTTTGTCTAAAGTAAATCTACGATGTGTTTAGATGAGAGAGAGCTCTCATACCAATACGTACTTAATAATTAGAGTAATAAATTATAAATAATAATAAATAGTTGATATCCACAATAAAATTAAAAAAAACGGAAAACACATGTAAATTAGAAACAATACAACAACGGATCAAAAACAAAACCAAAGCGAATTAAACAAATCCTTTGGACCTTAAAAATGACGTACACTTTCCTTTCACGAATATGTTTACATTTCAGTTTGGAGCCACTTCAGTGCTCTGAATTGTCGGGATGTCAATAGCTAACTCGGAGTTGCGTAAATAAACAAAGGGTAACATCGAGATCCGTATAATTTGCGTGGAAAATAAGGAAACGCTGCGGCGAATTTTCTTTTTGTCTATGTTAGCTGATTGCGTCCCTCCATTGTTTGCGGGGCCGGCACGCCCTAGTGACAAGGACAGATCCGAGATCCTGTTTTCGTTACCAGTTATTTTGTAGCAGCAGAACTCTCACCCGCTTCGCTGTGAATAGTTTTCCAGCTAATATCGGAAAGCTTTATGCATCACTGACAATTGCTGCTGTGTGAATTAAAATCAGGATTGTGATGTCTAAACAAAGATTCGCGTCAACTTATGATAATGATGATAGTAATTTTTGTTTAATTATTATAGCAGCAGATTAGGGTGAGGAATGTTTATAAGTGTTGCACAAAATTAGAACCATGTCAATGATAAAATGTTAACCAAAAGTTCAAATCCAAATTTATCTCATTCACATTTGTCTCACCTTGATCAGTTTCAAATTGTGAGTATGATCCAAACAACTTTTCCTTGGATTTGATTCAGTTTTGTTCCTTGAAATTTAGCGCAATCGACCTATGTATTTTTAAGTAATACCGTAGTATAAATGTAGTATAAATTAGAAAAAACGTAGTTAACAAAAGGATTTATCTTTATTGATCTCAACATAGCTGAAAAATAAAGTTAATAAAAAAGAAAAGTAATGAATTTAGTCCACAAAAAAAATTGAAAGATAAAACAGTTGCACAGATAATATTTTTTTCGTTTTTTCTGTTAGTATGTTCGAAATAAGTACTGTTACTTCCGAAAAAATAATTATCTAACAATTTATGGTGAAAGTTTGCACGCCCTGACCGGGGCGACATGGATTAAAATCTTAATTACGCCCCGGAAGTTTCCCTTGAATGTTATAATAATCTTTTGCCCTTCCATTCTGAACTCGTGAATTGTGAACCGGAGATAGAAGTGTGGTTTCGTTATAGAACCCTCGTGTTAACTAATATAATAATTATGATAATATATGGCATTTATTAAATAAATATGAGTGTTAGTATACTACATGAATAATTAACAAAAATATATCTAAAAATAAGGTAAACATAATATTAGGTAACAATAATAACATGCGGAGGATGCGAAGATCGTGATATATAGCACTCAGCAAACCCCTCCCCAAACTGGCGTAAAGATGTGATGAACAATAAATGAACAATAACATCCGTCGAAGACGAATCATGTGTTCTCCTAGATGAAAACCAAATAATATCCAATAATGATATTTTCCAGAACCATATTGATTCTATTAACAAAGTTATGTTAAACGAAATAGGATTCAATTTGGATGTACTCTTAAGTTGTAGAATTTTTAAGAGTAATTTGACGCTAATGGGTATAGACATAACGATACAATTTAACATGTGTCTATCGTTTGCAAACGTATTAAAGTAATGTATACGAAGAATTCGCCGCCCATGTAACCCTAATATTTTACATAAACACCTAAAGTATTTCTCCGCTGAGATTGTATTGTTCAAATAGTCTAAAGCGACATAAAACGACATTATGCTTGAAATAACGAGTATTTACTGACATTAATTATATTACGTTTCGTCTGAGTTCGGCGAAGGCGCAAATTAGTTAAATCCCTGCTTATCTATTTTGCATTTTAATATATTAATTGTAAAGCTTAAATTTATTGTATAAATTAATGTCTAATGATTGTATAGAAATGCTGATAGAGTTACTAAAAACTTTAATATCTAAATGTTAATTTACTATTATTATACTATTGTTGTATATTAGTCACTGTATTGTGGGTTCGAATCCCAATGATAAACATGTGACGCACTGGCATTGTGTTCTATTAATAGGTTAATATTGATAAAAATCCTCATCGCCTATGTGGTACAACTATAAATTGGAGGATCGAAATGAAGTTATAAATATAAAACGTTTCAATTGGCAATCACACGAGCCAATAGAATTATCCGCAAACAATTATATTTGTATTCGCTATGTACACACGCTTTACATACAGCCTCGACACGGAAATGTCCCGAGCACAATTTCGTATGTGCCAGCGGGCACTGCATACCCGGCGCTTGGCAGTGCGACGACTCGCCGGATTGCGCCGACGGCTCCGACGAGCACAACTGTGGTAAGACCCCGGGCTATCCCGGGCGCATCGGGACGAGGAGCGGGATGATTAATGTCAGCATGACGCGGGTCTGTCGCGGGTTTATCGAGGATCCACCGAACATTATCATGGCATTAATTACTGGCCCATATCCGGGGTTCTACATAAAAGAGTCCCCAATACAGGCCCGTAATTTCTCGTTTTAAAGAACCGTTGATGAAGTCCCCTTAACGACTTTTTGGCTTCCCCAATAATGTTTATCATAGAGACGTAGATTTTGTAAAGATTAAAGGAATATGTATTAAGATTCAGAATTTTTTACCAGTACCAACTCTGTTAGAGTTAATATTACTTTGTCTCATTTCTAAGAAATATCTTTCTATTTGTATCTCTTAAAAATACTTTATTCTTATATTTAATCAACATCAATGTACATTCATAGGACGTATTCTGCTCTATATAAAGTTTTTCCAATAATTCATTTGGACTTGTATTCCTCTCGATAAACAGTCGGTCTATTATTGGATTTCTTTCGGTTTTCTGCTCAAGTATTAATGTTTCTAGAACCTTCGATTCAATTTACTACAGCGGCTTTAATACGACCTTTTCATAACTTCATTGCATATCACGGAATTGGATTCCATTTTGGATTGTTCATTCATTGGTGTATTCGTAAATGATTAAGCACGGGCATGGCTTGGTTTGACAGAGCTGGAGGCGTGCAGTCCTGATGAGTTCACGTGCAGGGCCCGGTACGGGGAGTGCATCCCTCTGACGTGGATGTGTGACGACAATATGGACTGTACCGATGGTTCCGATGAGAAGGCTTGCAGTAAGGGTATAGCTGTCACTTATTAGTGTTTCTGTCTCTATCACACATTCAATTGGCACGAATCTTAAACGCTGAGGTCGTATATGAATTTTGTTATAATAAAATGTTTGTGCAGTACCTAATGTTTCACTCATGACGAAACTCCAGAAAATTTAAGTTTTTTGACGGGTCCATTTTATTTCCATTTGATGCGTCATCGATCTTACTTCAGCTTATGCGACATCAGGGCTTAAAATACGTGCCATTTACATTCACATATTCACTTACACTACATTTCATTTACATTTTCTGTCATGTGAATGTCTTGACAACATTAAGGTAAGTGATATCTACTTATTGCATGTTACCTTAAGTCTAGAAATTAAGTGGTATAAATAAATTTACAATTTGTTATATTTGAGGCCACTACGTTATTTTGTTTTATAAGGATTTTTTTTTAAATTTACAACAATTTATGTTAGGTATAATAAAAAAAATATACTATGCTCCGCTGTCCTTCTGCCCCTCTATATCTCATGAGCTTGTGTCAACTAGACGGTTGAAATTAAGATTGCATTCTTCTGTTCTTATTTTGTCGCTAAAATGTCGTAACAGTACCTAGCTAAGTCTATTATTCGCACGAAACAAAGACTGCTTATATATCCTTACTAATATTATAAATGTGAATGTAAGTTTGTTTGTTACGCTTTCACGCCAAAACTACTAGACCGATCATTATGAAACTTTGTACACATATTCCTGGAGGTATTAGAAATAACATAGGATACTTTTTATCCCGAAAAAATGTTCCTGAGGGATGCCATGGAATGATTTTCCACGATATCGAAATTTACGCGGGCGAAGCCGCGGTGCGCAGCTAGTAGTTTATATTTCTCTATGTAAACGAAATTGCCTATTGAACTTATAATACTCTCTTATATTTAGTTTTAAAAAATCTAAAGATATACCTGAAAATAGGTCAAAAGATATACTTTTAACATATATTGCTATCAGTTCCAACTCTAAAATTTTTTGAGAAAAAGCAATTAAGCAAACTCGACAATTTTAATTAGCTTATATCATTCAGTACACAATAGCTAAATTACAACTCCAAAGCCACATACAAAGGAAGTCTCATAAAGTCTACGAACGTTTGCGAAGGTATAAAATATTGCGATTATCCAAGACATCAATATTCCGATGGTAGAAGGGTGTCTAAACCGACACCGCCTTCATATTACCACCCTGAATCACAATTTACAACACTCGATCAACAATGTTTACTTTTGCTACGCTTGCGACCCCGTTTGGAGCCTTATACCAACTGCGTAAGGTACAAATAAAATTATCTAAACAAGGGTATCAATCAATCATTGGATTTGTTGACCGAACTCGGTTTTCTATTAACGTTTTGAGATTGTAAAATTTAATCTTCCGCGCGCTCTGCCGAAATGTGTGTCGGAAAATATTAAGTTCTTGTTGTTTATCTTTGTATTGTAGTGTTTTAAAAGTAATGCTCGTATCGATCGCCTTGAGTGTACTGAAAACCTTGTAAAACATACAAAATTTCCACGGTGATGTTAAAGAAAACGGGGTCGATATAAAAGCAATAATTTATTTATTTATTTTTATGGTATAGGGGGGTTAACGAACAGTCGGAGTCATTTTCATAGCTACCAACGCCCATAGACTTTCGCATAGAGGCTATACAGATGCCCTGCCCTCTTTTCTCCTCCCCCTCCATGGGCCACCGGCTACTTACACACCGCACGAAGCTGTCACTTTACGCCGGTCTCGTGTAAGCGAGAGGTACCTCCGTCGTGCAGGCCCTATTCGGCTGCATGCAAGCATGCAGTGTGGCACTACCTCTTACTAGTATATTCTTAGCATTCATCGATAAGCCCTAAAAGCCCTTACAGTATGTTTAAAAGCATTAAAGAAAACAAGTGACTAATTCTTGTGATAGTTTATATAAAAAACCTAGGAACCGGTAGAATTGCCTTTCTTCTTTAATTTAATTATATTTCCAGCTTATAGCGAGTATAAAATATATATAATAGTATTAAAATCTTTCGCAAAAGATAAAATTTATATAGAGATAGCGAAATATTTTACAAGGATTTTCGTTTTACTCGTATATTCGTTCGCTAAATACTTTATTTTTTGCTTTTGTAAACGAAGCTAAAGTTTCATTGGAAGATAAAACAATTTGAGAATTTTAAAGCGTTCTTTATCCTGTTAAATGTTGTAACTTAATTTCGACTGCGATCCGTAAATGTTATTAGGACGCTCCAAAAAACACGGATAGCTATTTTTCTTCGTAACAAAAGAACATCTGCGCTAACATTGTCATATATTAACAGAGATGTCGGAAGTTTCAGCATCAAAAGTTCCGGTGCCTCAGAGGTATTTAAATAGACTTTCTCGTGCAAGAGTTAACAGGTACAAAGTACGTACTTGCTTTAAGTAGGGATTTTCTCCACTCCTTGAAATCTTAATATTGTTATTCAAAGCGTTTACAAAAGAAACTCCGAAGTTACCGCCCCTTATTTTTCAAACCATTTTGCTCTTTATTCCTTAAGTGCTTTTATTTTTTGTGATAGAACAAAATATATTATGTTCGTAGTCCGATAAATTGTATATAAAACTCTTACGCTAGTGGCCTCAATATTACAAAGATGAAAATCACATTGACATTGTCCTTATATTAAGGTATTAGTGGGAACAAAAGAAATTGTATTAGGCTTGATAGTAAGTACTTATATATTATCGAGAAAACACAAATTAATATTATGTCCCTTATTAATAAGGCTTGATTTTCCTCGTGTATACTAGTTTATTTGTTGGCTCGTTTATTAGTTGGCTCTACGTAATAAACAGCAAAGTGCTTTATTGCATCCATTATTTAGCCTTTTCTCATTTCTAGCGCTGTTCTTCCTATTTTTATTCATTAATAGTCGGTCACTTAGCTGGCCCGCTTCTATAATGACCTATTTCCAGCAACTGCTTTTGAATTAATTTTTATTATTGAATTTATTTTCATTCGTAATTTTCTTTCAAGGCAATTTGTGGGTCTTCTACTACTTCTATTGTTGTTGAATAATTGCAATGTGTAGTCAATGATGTAACTGTTCGGGGCAAACTCTTTGGATGGGGCCCCTCTGTCTCCTGATATAGAGTGGCCAGACCAATGAATGGCCCCTCTATGGGCACTGTCCTGGGGCCTCCTAATTTTTCTCTTTATTTCTCTGTAGACGTAGAACAAATTGCCCATTTAACTTACATTACAATATATTATAATTATGTAATATTCCCTAATAGTTAAAAAATCTAAAGATATTCTAATACCTTAATATAGGTGAAAGGATATACATTCAACATATTATATTGCTATCGATCCTAAGTCTATAAAATTTTTGATAAAAACTAATAAAACAAACTCCATTAATGATCTTTAATTAGCTTATATAATATTATTCAGTACACAAATAGCTAATACTTCAAACTAACTCGACAGTACTTGTTTGAGACTTTCGCGTTTGTTACACATGTTGTAGTTACTTTACGGGTTACACCAGCCGTGGTCACGAGCCGAGGGCTGGTGTAACCCGGCCGAAACGTCGAGTATCATGTTTTCGCTATACCTTTACTAAATTTTTTATCGTGTTAAAATCCGTAAAGTAACTTTGGTTACGGATCTAATGTGTTTTTTCATGATTAGACGAAACATGCCGTTCGGACGAGTTCACGTGCGGCAACGGCAAGTGCATCCAGCTGCGGTGGGTGTGCGACGGCGACGATGACTGCGGGGACGGCACGGACGAGGTCAAGTGCCCCACGCCCACCTGCCAGCCCAGCAGCCACTTCTCCTGCACTGATGGCCACTGTGTGTCGGCGAGGTGGAGGTGCGACGGAGATATCGACTGCCCTGATGGAAGTGATGAGATGGTATGTTATTTTTTTTTTGTAGTATAACGGGGCAAACGAGCAGTCGGAGCCATTTTCATGACCACCGACGCCCATAGACATCCGCAGAGAGGTTAAACAGACGCGTTGCCCTTCTTCCTCCTTATCTCTCCACGGGCCACTAGTTACTTACAAACCGAACGAAACGCGACAACACAGCTGTTGTCACTTTACGCCGGTCTCGTGTAAGAGAGAGGTACCTCCCCGGTCGTGCCGGCCCCATTCGGCTACAAGCATGCATGCAGCGTGGCACTACATCTTGCTAATATATGTACAATCTTGTTAAAAATCAAAACGCGGCAACATCGCTATTATTATTTTAAGAGCGAAAGTATATTCCTATTCAAAAGCTATGCAGCATCGTCTTTCCTTATAAAAAATATCGCTGTCCACCAACGTAAAATCTGTTATGTATTTAAAAGCATAACATTTTATATACCCAACACTCTTGATTAGTGTATGTAGCTTTCTGCTAGTGAAAGAACTTTCATTATCGGATCAGCATTATCACATACACGCAAAAAATTAGATTTTTTTGCTCTTTATAATATTAGTACAGACATATCTATCGGCTTGGCCATGCGGTTTTGGTCCGGTCAAAATCCCAACGGAATCATTCATTTGTATAGCCCACAAGTCACAAACTGGTTAGGAATTTTCTCGACATATTACTGAAGACTACAACAAAACTTCTCTTCAACCTTTTTTATTTTTTACGTAATGTGAGGTCAAATAAACGGACAAAAATTCTAAAAACGTGTTGAAACTTAGGTATCCCCAGATATTTTTTTCGAATGTTATAATGTACAAACTGTGAGACCTCTATAATCTCTAACAATATATGGGTATGATTTTCTATAAGTTTTCTGCCCATATTTGATATGTAGGTAATATTCCATCATCCACTTTACTTTATGTCATCATGTTCGTTAACGTACAATCCAATTTTCCCTCGACTTCTATTTTTTGCAATTTTCATATCAATTTTCTCTATTCGTAAAAATCCCAGTCCTAATCCTATTGTTAGGAGCTTTTTATGATTTTAAATATTCACAGTACCTGCGCCTTCTTTAAATATATATTTGACTAGTTTTATAAGACCACCCCGATGTCGCGATGTTAGGGCGACATCGGGGGTAGTGCGGGGCTAGAAAACAATCTTCGCATTCCCGCCAGGTTCCAACTTACCGCGTCCGAGTAGTACAGGTTTTTATGGTAACTAACATTGTGCCACGAGAATTTTATATATATAGAGATTAATTAAAAATAGTCTTATTGTAATTATGCAATTAATGGGAGTCAAAAGGCCCTCACGCTGGAATATATCTCTCATTTGCCCCTTTCATTAAAAATCCTTAGTAGCGGGTAAATCAAGTGGCGTAACAGTTACTGACAAGTTAATTAAAAGCGC
>LUGF01004127.1:41883-53569 GCA_001625245.1 Calycopis cecrops | reverse complement strand
CGTTAAGTTTTCCTCAATAAAAACCTGTACTACTCGGACGCGGTAAGTTGGAACCTGGCAGGAATCCGAAGAATGCTCTCTAGCCCCGCACTTTCCCCGATATCGCCCTAATATCACGACGTCGGGGTGGTCTTATAAAACTAGCCAAATTTATATTTAAGGCGAAATGGGCTCCAAATTTGTCAATCCGTGCTCACGTATATTCAAAACGTAACCTTTAAAAACTATTGATTATCATATTTTTTTTATCTGTGGTTAATGTTAACAAAATACGGCATAGTGCTTGGGTCGTCGAAACACGATTAAAGAATTTTGCCCCGATAGAAAAAAATCGTAAACTTTAATGAAGAAACACTATTTTTGACGTTTCCATCAATTTTTAAATCCATACTATTCAAAAACTATGAAAGTTATTTTCACAACTAAAATATGTATCTATACCCAATAAGTAATCGAAGAAATTTTAGGAGTCACTTTTTTAAATAAGCGTATGGTTAATTTTATAAAATAATATTAATCTAAATATTCTCTCTATTTTCGAGCGCCGTCCACGCAAAATTAACTAGGCGGATCGCAATTGGGACCCATAGCGCCTTAAAGAAGGCGCAGGTACTGTAAATATTTAAAATCATAAAAAGCTCCTAACGGTAGGATTAGGACTGGGATTTTTAAGAATAGCGAAAATACTACCTCGTGCTAAAATATAGATATAAGTAGCTGCGCTCTGCAGTTTCACCCGTGTAAATTTCGATCCAGTGGAAATATCGTGATGAAAAATAGATGTTGGCCGATTCTCAGACCTACCCGATAGGCGTACAAAATTTCATGAGAATCGGTCGAGCCGTTTCGGAGGAGTATAGTAACTAACATTGTGCCACGAGAATTTTATATATATAGAGATTAATTAAAAATAGTCTTATTGTAATTATGCAGTTAATGGGAGTCAAAAAGGCCCTCACGCTGGAATATATCTCTCATTTGCCCCTTTCATTAAAAATCCTTAGTAGCGGGTAAATCAAGTGACGTAACAGTTACTGACAAGTTAATTAAAAGCGCCATAAATTATAGATGGGGCGTCGGAGTCAGATACGTGCCGAGTAGGGTTATCAGATGGGAAGATATTTTTTTTATGATGTAGGGGGACAAACGAGCAGTTGATGACACTTTTTTTATATAGGGGGCAAACGAGCAAGTATTTAGTGCCTACCGCCGCCCATAGACATCCGCGAAACTAGGTGTCTTGCAGACGTGTTGCCGGCCTTTAAGAAAGAAGAATGCTCTTTTCTTGAAGATCCCTAAGTCGTATCGGATCGGAAATACCGAGAAAGGCATCTGGTTCCATAGTACTGTTGTACACTTTCATGGCTACGGACGCCCGTAGATATACGTGTAGAAGTTTTACAAATGCGTTAGTTACCCCTTGTCCTCCCCACTCTATGGGCTTTACACACCACACGAAACGCGATAGCATAGCTGTAACTTTACGTCGGTGTCGTGTAAGCGAGAGGTACCTCCCCGGTCGTGCCGGCCCAATTCGGTTGCATGCATGTATGCACCGTGGCTCTCTCTTACAAGAGTAAAATGTTTTTTGGATTATAGTAGGAACAAAAAATAGATACCTACTACTTTATAACAGACTAGCTTGATTTCGGATTTCGGATTATAAAAAATCCCTAAAATGAAAATCCGTTCAGTAGTTTTTGTGTGTAAGAGTAACAAACATCCTTACAAACTTTCGCATTTATAATATTAGTAGGATGCTTATGCCTTTACTCTATTTGTCTTATTATCTCTTTTGTCAGGACAGTTTATCTTTTTTCGGTACATCACACGAAATGTCGGAACAATTCCGGTGAATCAGGCAACCCTATCGGGGAGGGCCTGAAAGGGTTCATTCGCCTTCCGTATTGTTTTACGAAAATATTTTTTCACGGCTTCCTGATAATTAATAAAGAAGGCTATTGAAGGCGGAAAATAGGCACCGTCAAAACATTTGTAATGGCGCTGTGTTTTTTAGTCGATTGAACTTAAATCGACTTCGAAAATTGTGATCAATTTGACTGTCATTTTTATGCCACCTCAGATTTCCTAATTTCGATTATTCTTTTTTTATACTGATATTTCTTATTGTCATTTTCTATTTATCTCACTCTTTCTCTCTTTCTCCCTCTCAAATCTCTATCTCATTATGAGGTACTAGAAGTCATGCTACACCACAAAAACTAACGGCGAAAAATCTGTACTTTGTCCTCCCATGCTATAAAAAAATCTCTTAAAACATTGCCACATGTAAACTTGGAAAGCAATCTTGGTATACAAAAATTTGAATATTTTCCTCGCCCATGCAATTTTCAATAACGCAAGCGATCATTTTTTCGGCCGTATCATGCGATATAAACGACTATTGCCGATTGGAGAGCCATACAGGTGCTTTTAACTGTTACGAGTTACGTAAATACGTAGCTACGCGATATTGCCAATACTGATAAAGTATGGTAATATGAAATGGTGCATAATAACGGAAGATAATCGACTGGCGCTCGCTAGGCGTTTTAAATTGCCTTTTTAGTGCGGGCATTAATGATTGAGGTAAATGAAATATGGTAATGATGCCTCAGTTGGGAAAGCGTTTTTGAAATGAAAACTTCTTTGGGCTAGTTTTAAATGTTTTCATTTTTTTAGATGGGACCGTTTTGACCGGAACTTTCATAGATATCAGAAGTAAATTATATCTCTATGGGGACTTTGAACGTGACACCGTTGCCAACGCTACGTATAGCGCCATCTATGTGATATATTTTATAACACAGGGAATTAAATAACAGATAGAACATAATCGAATAACGGTCCCGCATTGTAGGCTTAGTAATTGGCTTTATAGTACCCGAAGTAACGATTTCGGTAAATAAAACCAATAAGGCTTAGTTGGGAAGGGATCTATTCGAATTGGGTCTGCAATTCTTAGTCTGGGGAGTATTCTAGTACAAAAGGCAATTTTTGAAAATTTGGAACCTCCCTCCTTGTAACAAACGAGGTGACGTTTCCCTGTAACCCTCCTTCCCCGTCCTTAACGCTACGTAACTTTCAATGGAAATGAAAATGATGAATTGAAAATATTCTTTATTGCATAAATATTATAGACAGTAAAAACAAAACAGTACATGTTACAGTATGGATGCACACAAAGGCGGCCTTATTAATTTACAGCAATTTCTTCCAGGAAACCTTAACTATAGTATAAATTAAAATTACAAGGACGTAGTGCACAGTTGAAAATAAATAATAAGTTTATATATTCTATACATAGTGAATAATATAAATATATAATTATACAAATAAAATATACATAAATATATAACAATAATGTTAATTAAAATAAATAATTGTATACAATCTATGAACCTTAATAATATAATTAATATAGATAATTAAGTTAATGGGCCAAACGAAGCCGCTTATAAAAGCTAGTTATGAATATTAATAACTTGACGGAGGTTTATTTTAGTAAGAGGTAGTGCCATGCTACAGCGTAGCCGAACTGGGCGTGACCGACGACACCTCGCTCACATGACCCTGCCTTGAAGTGGCAGCTGTGCTGTCGCGTTTCGAGCGGTTTATGTTTCCAGACACTGAAGTTAGAGGGATATAAGTGCAAAGGTATTTGCATAATATTTGTGTCTATGGGCGTTGTTAGTCATCAAAAGGCTCGGGCTTTTCTTGTCTGCCTCTTGTACTATAAAGCAAACACTCCACAGACTACCTAAAGTACTCGAGTTTATCAAACACAACGCCCCTGTCCTAAATCAAACTATCGTCAAAGAAAACGCGCCAGCAACGCCCGACGCCCATTTTTGCGAACCGCGAACTTTCTGAAATATTGCTAAGTGATTTTATTTTCGCGTGTCATGGACCGAGCAACGCCTGGTTCCTATTGATTATCAATTATATTGCCCATGGCTATAAATCTTTGATGCCTCGGACTATATTCATAATTTAGATAAAATAACTACGAAACTTTCGAACTGCTCGACGAAAGTTTCCGAACATCCATTATTTATCAGTTTGCCTTATGTTTGTTTGTTTATTGTTGGTTACAAGAATCGACTCGTTTTATGAAACACAACTCATTCCACTTAATTAGTTATATGAACTAATTTATAATGGCAGGTAATAGAATATTTATTCTAAAGATATTTTAACCAATTTAGGTTAAAGTATCTTTAGTATACATAATTATTCTAAATAAATTAAGCAACAAAATTGTTGATTTTGTTATTTTAAAATCTAAACTGTCTAAAGTATCTTTCAATCAAAGAAATCTCTTTCAGAGAATTAGATGATTATGTCAAAGGGTTTATACCCAATTTGATACAGATGTATACCCTTGGTACAAAAGGTTGTTGAAGTCATTTCTCATTTGTCATTGATAAGAAGCTCCTCAATTTCTAAGAAACTAATCTTTAGGATCTCTGCGGTCTTTGGGCTTCTGATTACTTTGTATGCTGCAAAAGCAATCATTTTTAAATATACGGTCGCGGCTTTGAATTCAGCCTAGGATATATATACCTCTATATACTATATACTCTTAACATTGCTGCTAACTTTACATCTGCTAGGTAAGAGAAATGTGATCAAGCTGATCCGATCACCCTACTACCGCGGCCGAAGGCTCTCACTGTGGTTTTTGGTCAGCCTTCTTGCCGAGTGATCAGTCAAAAATTTTATTGCAGTTTATTTATTTACGTTATCTTACATTTTAATTTAATTACAATAAAATAATTGAATGATTATACCTCTCACAGGGATTCGTTTGCGGTGGAGTGACGGATTGATTTTTCACTTTTGAGCCCAAATCTAGTCTATCGCTCGACGAGCACTCATAACAATCTGAGGCCCAGCTCAGGTTACTGCGTTTCTTGTTCGGCACAATTTGGGGTTAGCAAAATGAGATACTTTTAGGGCTGCGCTACTGCGCCCAAAGAGGAGATGATTGGTGAGATTTAGGGTTAACAAAATAAGATGTTTCCAGGGCTATGCCATAATATCCTAGGTCACGATTGGTTTGATTTAGGGTTAACAAATCGAGTTATTTCCAGGGCTGCGCCACGACACCCAAAGTCACATCCCCATGCATCGCGACCGAGTTCGAGTGCCGCGACCGCATGACGTGCGTGCACCGCGCGTGGGTCTGCGACGGGGACAAGGACTGCCCGGACGGGGGCGACGAGGCGCCGGAGCTCTGCCGGGGGAACATCACCTGCCGGCTGGACCAGTTCCAGTGCAGGGACCACAGCTGCGTCCCTGGGGCGCATTACTGCAACGGGGAAAAGGACTGTCCTGACGGCAGCGACGAGTTCAACTGCAGTGAGTGGACATGTTTTTTTAAGTATAAGAAGAAAACGATCGGAACCATTTTCATGATTACCGACGCCCATAGACATCCGCATCGATATTATACGCGGTATGATATAGGTATTTGGAACCTCACCATCATATATTACCAGCACCACCACATCGTATTTTGTCGGATACCGTATTATCGGATTTGTCGGATAAGTGGAAAATGAGTTTTGTTATACGTAAATGATAGAGAAAGTAGCGTGAGGTAAGAAATTTATAATCAGTTATGTCGGAAGAGGGCATTCGAGGAAAATCTTTCACAGCTTGATTAATGGTTTCTTTCAAACTGGTCAATACCATAATATTTTATCGACGGGAATTTGCTGTGATCTGTTTTCGCTCTTGGAGAATGTATATGTACATGTATAGTATTTGTTTGTACGGTTCTCGCGGATTTACGATTTATTTGAAGTATTTTTATATAATACTCTCTGTAAGCTGCGATGTGGTTTCTTCAGCGCAATTATTGTGCTCCTTCTTCCTCCCGTCTCCATGATCCAGCTGATGAGTGTAAAGCCACACACCGCACAAAACGCGACAGCACAGCTGTCGGTATCTACTAACTAGTACTCAACATGAATAAACTGTTCAAATGCGACAAATTCACGGCTCAATATGTTTAATTCAGTACCCAAAAGTTACAGCTCTATTAGGATTAAATTACAGTTTGTTACAACGAATTGTGTAAATTTAAATCCAGTTGGCTGTGTAGAGCTAATCGATCAACTTTCACAAGAGCGATATAAATTGCGGTAAAATCTATTTGTGTGCAATTACATTTAGATCATTTAATCCACTACTAACGGCCGATTGGTATATCTATCTATCGACGGATTGGTTTACGGGAGTATATCTCCATTTATTTTCACGTAAGTTCCATACGAATTATGTCAAAACTCTATATCTATAATCTATAAATATTATAAAAGGAAGTCCCCGACCGCGTCTTTTTGTCTGTCTGAACGCGATAAACTCGAAAACTACTGACCAGGTTTCTATACGGTACTGAATAATAGAAAGAGTGATCTTTAGGAAGATTTAGGTATATAATTTACTATGTTTTTATGTAAATTACCAGAAATACGGCGTTAAACATTAAAGAGGTCGCAAACCAGGAGCTTTACTCCCGAGCGCCGCGTAAATTAGCAAAGATACAGTTAAGTAATGTACTAGCGAATTCAAAATCTAAATCTAAATCTAAAAATTCTACAAAAACGTCCGCGATAACATATCTCTATCTCTTACGGTTGAGTTACTATAACCGCTTTTATGTTCAAACTTTTAACTAAAAACATTACGTTATTTTCAAAGCTATGTATTTTCTTTATGTTCAGTACTAATCCTTATCTAAATCTTAGCAAGCCTAGGCATTAAATGCAGATTAAAATTTCCTTTAACACTATATCAATCAGATGAATACTTTTTGAGATATCGTCATCGATACACCCTAGAAGCTCAATTAACTTTTTCTTTGGTTTGCCCTCCTTCCCAACAACTTATTTATAAGACATTCGCGGGCCGCAAGTAGCACGTCAGCGGGCCGCGGGTTGCCGACCGCTGCTTTAAATTATCAAATACCATAAGATGTAACGACCAGTTGGGAACTCGTGTTATATTTTTTGGAATTTACTTGCTAAGAAGATAACATTTCTTGCCATTAAAGATAATCAGAGTGTTAGAAGTAAAAAATATGAAGAACGAAAATGAAACAACGATCGAGTGCAATCTTGACACCTTAGTTTCTTTATGAGTAAACTTGTATATTACATAAGGACAAAGGACACAGCTGGACAGTTCTGCTGACTACCAGCGCCCATAGACATCCGCATTAGACGTTGCATTGCCTCCTTTACCGCGTATTATATAGGGTAAAACCCGGATAGATGCCGCACTTTTGAAAAAGGCTCTTTTATTGAAAATGGGTAATAGTTATTTTTTTATTCTAATTATATACGTATAGATAGTTTATTAGTCTTTCATAGTAGACTATTTTTTTACATGTAAATATTATGAATTTTGAGTAAATCCTGTTTTACTGGACCTCTAAAGAATGGGATAGTTGCCTACTATGGCGGATAGTAGCCTAAATTTAAAATTACTTCGGGGGATACTTGCCTCATATGAGAATAGATGCTTGGTTATGTACTTTTCAAATAAAAAATAACTTGTATAATTTGAATAATCTGTTTTTATTATTACTGTATTAAATAATAAAGACAGATTATATTTTTTTTACGAAGCTAATTTTCTTTATTAATTCTTTATTAAATTAATCTTTTATTAAGTAATAATTAAACTTAAACTATAAATTTATAATTACAACAAAAATATTTTACTGTTGAGTAAGTGTTTATTTTATTTAAGATATTTTTTCTATTGTATAGGGGAGCAAACAACCTGTCGAAGCCATTTTCATAATTACCGACGCCTGTGTAGAGGCTATACGGATGCGCTGCCCTCCTTTCTTCTCCCACCTCCAATGGGCCACCGGCTACTTACACACCGCACGAAACGCGACTGCACAGCTGACACTTTACGCCGGACTCACGTAAGCGAGTGGTACCTCCCCGGTTGTGCCGGCCCAATGCGGCTACATGTAAGCATGCAGTGTGACACTACCTCTTACTAAAGTAAAATTAGTAAAGTAAAACCAAAACCACCAAGAAAAATCTGTCTTTTCTCGTTAAAGGTTATGCTTACGGATAGTTGCCCTTAGTTGCCCCAGGGCAACTATCCGCAAAAAAAAGTGGAGCAACTATCCTTTTTGATACGGATACTTGCCCTTTTTATTTACTAAATAAATAAGAAATATTTAGCAATAAAATGTAATAAACAGTGCAATTTAAGCCCAAGGGCATGCAAAGAAACAAAAATTTTACTGTAATTGTAATCAGTAATAAAATTATTTAACATAGAACACTCACTAATTTCATTCTGACGCTCGTCAACGTGTCACCGCGGAAGATTTTCCTTCACACAGACAATACACATGCTTCTACTTTAACGGCTTATGCGGCACTGAGGCATGTGCGGGGGACACTTTTGAATGTGATCAAAAACTAACACTATCCACAAGCGTAACATAGAGTATTTGAAACTGAGGCAACTATCCCCTCGAGGCGACTATCCGGGTTTTACCCTAAGCCATGTGCCTCTCCGATTGTGCCCAATTCGACAACAATGCAGCTATATCTGACTGACTCTTACTAAAACACAATAATATTGACTAGAATAAAATAATGATTTGAACCTTTTATATCTAAAAAATTCTGGATTCAGTGATTAGCCTCCAAATTACACAGCGATTTGAATAAATTTACAGTCAATCTTTAGATTAGCAGAGCGGGTAATTCTGTCAAGTCTGGTTGCGATCAAATCAACCGATTTATAATAATTTTTCTCCCCCTCTCAGACCATGACCCACTTTTTGCGAGACTAAAACGAAACAACAAACAAAACCATCTTACACCGAAAGCTTTTATCGTATAGGTATAAAGGCTTTTGGCCTTAAAGCCTTATCACTATTCAGTATTGATAATAAGAAAACTGGAGGCTAGACACATTTTCTTATCACTTAACGTTATCTCAAGCAAAAATGGGTCAGCCATTACCGATACTGATTCTATCCACCTCACTTTAGTAACAATAGATGATGATAATTTGGGATACCTGTATTCAACAACAACTGGTACATAAGTTATTTTTTTTTATGTGAATGCTAAACTGTTTATTAGGTAAGTACTTTAGATTTTTAGTTTTAGTCATTTTAGTTTACTTGCCTAGACCCAACTGCGAGTAGGTTAATATCAAATCAACCTAATTGATGAGATCTAAGAACAGTCCTCATAAAATAGGGTACGGCTTCAGACAGTATAATATCGTAAAAAATGAGCACAAAAAACAGGGGCGGATTCAGCTAGTAATTCAACTCAAAATTGAGTCTGCTAGTCCTTCATTATATAAGTAAAATAGAATAAATAAATGGAAAAATATCAAATTTTATATAGTTTTTGTATATTTACGCGAATGTTGCTAATATATTCACTATATAACAGTGGACCTAAAGTAATGTATGTACTCGTGCAATTCCGTCATATTTTTTCAAGTTCTTGCCAACCGCGATAGAATCCGTTAAAAGCAATGATAACTTTAGTTTACATTTTTTACATTCGCAGCAAAACCGAAGCCAACCTGCGACAAGAAGACGGAATTCGACTGCGGCGGCGGCATGTGCATACCGCTGTCCAAAGTGTGCGACAAACACACGGACTGTCCCAACTTCGAGGACGAGCCCACCAGCCGCTGCGGGGAGGACGAGTGCAAGAACAACAACGGCGGCTGCTCCCAGCGCTGTGTGGACACCCTGGTGGGCTACTATTGCGACTGCGAGAAGGGGTACAAGCTGGTCGACAACACTACATGCCAAGGTAAGCTCTTCACAACTGTAAAACATATTTGATATGCCGTTGCGCTTGTAATTTATTGCCTTATATAAAATTCTCGTCTCACAACGTTATTTACAATACTCCTCCGAAACATCTAAAACGATTCTAATGAAATTTTGCGTGCCTATTGGGTAGGTCAGAGAATCGGCCAACGTCTATTTTTCATCTCGATATTACCACGGGATCTAAACTTACGCGGGTAAAACCGCGGAGCGCAGCTAGTGTTTAAATAAACTGGAGAAAATTCTATACGCAAGCGATGTACCTATGTTTTAGGTACGAGCAATATTGTAATGTTGTCGGAGATAGAGTAATAACAGCCTAAAAGTCTTAAAATTATAAGTAAAGTCATGACCCAGCTTATTGTATTTAGTTCAGAAATAGAGTAATAACAACCTAAAGGACTTACAATTATAAGTCGCTAGGGCGAGCTAGCTTATTCTATTTAGTTCAGAAACAGAGTATTAACGGCCTAACGGATTTAGAAGTAATGACGAGCTAGTTAATAACTAATATTAGTAGAGACAATTTTAGATATAAATTGGTATGTAGTAATACCAAAAAGGCCTTGTCCTTACACAGGGCACATCCTAGATAAAGAGATATATTCTGTTTGGTGGTGTATGTATATGTATGCATAAACAAGCTGCACTGCTGATTGACCTGCGTAAAATCTATATCAAGGGAAGCATTCGTATTTCAGGTAGAATGTGATTTTAAATAATAGGTATATAGATATGTGTGCTTTTACCCAAATATATTCAATCGTTTTAGCACGAAACAAAAATAAATAGCGAAAACAGGCATCATATAGATGATAAAATGAGTACTACTTGCCTAAACATACATACAAAATTTCGCATTTATAATATGAGTATTATTATTTAAATATTGTAATAAATTGTGCGGTGTTTAAGTAGCTGGTGGCCCATTAGGAAGGAGGAGAAATAAGGGCAACGCATCTGTATATCCTCTTTGCCTCTATGGTCGGCTCGTTTGTTCCCTTGTACTTTAAAAAAATGACCTAAAAAGAGCTTTAAGCTTTCAGCTTACAGACCAAAATATAATTTGTGCGATATCCGTTTGTTAACAAAAATATTTTTTGTTTTGCTCGCCAGTTCCGTGGCAGGTTATTAATGTTACGGGATGAAACACGTATTCCGCTTCGATCGCCCCAGCCAGCACGACCGATATCCTTTTGTTGTTTTCAGAACAACGCAGTATTCGTGTTTTAACATCAACATCGTCAAATCTCGTCAGTGTAATGAGAGATATGTATAGAGTATAGTGGGGAACTTAAGAATCAGTCTTGGAGGTTTATCATGGTTTAGCTCATTGCGAATTAGCACGGATTTTTTTTCTATTATCTAAGGGCCACCGGAAATTCACAAGCGGCTCGAAACGCGACTATATTTGTTACATTCGAGATTATCATCTCCGTGAGAGATTTCCCCGTTCATGAAGTTGTCTTCGAGGGTCAGAAAGACAAGGAAGAATGAATTTATTTGCACATTTCAATTACAAACAATAAAACAGGTTATAGTAACTGTTTCAAACTGAATCAGAAGACAGTTTTAGTAGGAGGTAGTGCCACACTGCATGCTTGCATGCAGCCGAATTGGGCCGCACGACCGGGGTACCTCTCGCTTACACGAGACCGGCGTGAAGTGACAGGTGTGTTGTCGCGTTTCGTGCGCTGTATAAGTAGCCGGTGGCCTATAGAAGTGGAAGAAGAAAGCAGGGCAGCGCATCTGTGTAGTTTCTGTATGGATGTCTATGGGCATCGGTAGTCATGAAAATGGCTCCGACTGCTCGTTTGCCCCCCCCCCCCCCCCCCCCCC
>LUGF01004127.1:8507-41870 GCA_001625245.1 Calycopis cecrops | reverse complement strand
ACCATAAATAAAAAAAAAGTCTCGACTCAAAAACAAAGTCGATTATTAACATCCACGGATAAAAATGCTAAAGTTTACATCCGGACTCCAACTGGCTGATATCGATACCGAATGTAATAAATAGTTACACGCCATTTTCTTTTGTGACCAAATAAAGTCCCATTTCAAATGGTAAATGATTTATTGGAATACTGGAGGAATTCGGACGTCTCGTCACGTTATCCAGTTCGGTAGGCTTCGAGGGAAATTAGCATGATTCAATCCAAAACGTTAATCCAGGATTGACGAGTGCTTAGCATAAACGGATGGCGCGGGAGATAGGGCTGTGTATACGAAGCTACGCCTTAGAAGTTGGAGTAGTTTCGGTAATCTGTGTTGTTTTACGTGTCTTGGTGTTAGTTGAGAGAGACTGCGAAAATAGGCATGATAAAGATAATCCTTAGACTAACCTAGGTAGTGTGTAAAAGTCCACAGATATTATTTTATTATATAGCTTTTTTTATGATATAGGAGGGCAAACGAGCAGCCGGAGCCATTTTCATGACTACCGACGCCCACATACATCCGCATAGAGGCTATACAGATGCGCTGCCCTCCTTTCTCCTCCCACCTCCATGGACCACCGGCTACTTACATACCGCACGAAACGCGACAGCACAGCTGTCACTTTACGCCAGTCTCGTGTAAGCGAGAGGTACCTCCCCGGTCGTGCCGGCCCAATTCGACTGCATGCAAGCATGTAGTGTGGCACTACCTCTTACCAGCTGCGCTTCGTTGCACCCCAGTAAGTTTCGATCCCGTGGAAATATCGAGATGAAAAATAGATGTTGGCCGATTCTCAGACCTACCCAGAAGACACAAAATTTCATGCGAATCGGTCTAGCTTCGCGTCATAGCGGTCGTATCGGAGGAGTATGGTAACTACCATTTTTGGAGCTCAAGCTTTTGCTTAGTTTGGGAGATACAGAAAAATTTGATACACAAATTGTCGCCTGTTCGCTTTGTTCATTACATTAAGCTTTAAACAAAATGTATTAGGCTGTTTCTTAATAAAGATTATTATTATTATTAACATTGTGACACGAGAATTATAAGAAAATATTTGTTTCAAAACAAACATCCATAGACAAATGACCCTTGTGGCTGTGGTTATGAATAATCTAATTCTCCAGTTCTCCCGAGTTACAATTTTTTATGCGCGCAAAATATATTCCAAGTTTAATATATCCACTATGTATGTGCTTAATTTTAGCCAAATTTGTTTTCAGTCAATTCTGTTGCTTTTACGTGACATACATACTAACTCGTCCCGTCTATAATATTATTCATAACTCATTTTTTATACGGGTGCATGTGTGAAATGATGAAAATAAAAATGTCACTTCTAAATCACTTTTAATTTGATCAATGATTATACTGCCTGTTGAGTTTAGAGGAATTAGTCAACTGGCTTGGCGGTGGGCATGGACTGATAAAAACAATTGATAGTAATATTGTTCTTCGATGTATCGTTTATATATGTATTCATCGAAGTATAGGCACCACATTCATCGGATAAGAGACTTAAAAAAATACTTATGAAAACTACGAAACAATTTCAAAATGCTCTACACTTACTGAAATCCGCTACCAATACCTACGCCCTTACATAAGTTTATAAGTAACGTGTGGCCCGTGGGGGGTGAGAAGAATAGAGGGCGACGCATCTCTATGCGGATATCTTTGGGCGTTGGTGGTCATGAAAATGGCTCCGACTGCTCGTTTGCCCTCTTGGAAGGTGCTATTAAAAAAAGTACAAAAATTGTAACCGATTTTAGTATATAGAAAACGCAACTTCGTAACTTTTAGACATCGACGAGTGCATGGACCCCGGCGCCTGCTCGCAGGTCTGCATCAACGAGAAGGGCACCTTCAAGTGCGAGTGCCACGACGGGTACGCCCGGGACCCCCGGGACAGGACCCGCTGCAAGGCCACGGAGGGCCACCCGTCCCTGCTCTTCGCCAGGCGGTTCGACATTAGGAAGATCAGTCTTGATCACCACGAAATGGTCGCTATAGTGAACGAGACCAAGTCCGCCACAGCCTTGGACTATGTCTTCAGGACCGGAATGATCTTCTGGAGTGATGTTACAGATGAAAAAATATATAAGTGAGTATACATTTGTGAGACGATTTATTCGCGCACCTCGGTCGCAGGTCGTCATTTGCTGGGCCTCCACCGGGTCAACCGGTGGTCTCACCCGGCAGGGGCTGACCGCCCAGGTGCGCACCTCAAGGAAACGGCTTTCATTACGGCGGAACATTCAGGCGATTGCCCTACGGGATAGCCACCCAACTACCGGCCCGTATTGACGGGCCGCGGATGACCCCACTTGAAAGGGAGTCATACTCCCGAACAAGTATCCCCTCTTTCCCTACGGGGAGAGAGAGAGAGCAATGTATGTTGAGACGATTTATTATAGAGGCAAGCTGCATTGCAGCCGAATTGAGACGGCACGACCGGGAGGGTACACGCTTACACGATACCGGCGTAAAGTGACAGCTGTGCTGTCGCGTTAATAGCCGAAGGAGGGAGTAGGACAACGCATATGTATAACCTCTACGCGGATGTCTATGGGCGTCGATAGGTACAATTACAAAAAAAAAGCCCTATCTAGTCTTTAGTTAGACAAGACTTGCAAAAGAAAAAGAAGCGTTTGTTCAGCAGTGACTGGAGAGTAAGTATATAATAGATCATTGATGATATAATATTTAGATCTGCCAAGCCGTGTAATGCTATATATCATCATATCATAGCGGGCCCCTTTAAGGTCCGTAACAATTGTTACTTTTGTTACGTGAACTGCCACTTAAAACTGTTAAATCTTACACCAAAAGCTAGTTCTTTTATTTCGTATATAAATACAGATTATTGTACGTAGGTTTGTGGCACATTTACAGGGCGCCGATAGACGAGGGCAGCCAGCGCACCGTCGTGATAGGCGACCAACTGATCACGTCGGACGGGCTGGCCGTGGACTGGATATACAACCACCTGTACTGGACGGACACGGGCAAGAACCACATCGAGCTGTCCGACCTGCAGGGGAACATGCGGAAGGTGCTCATCAGGGACAAGTTGGAGGAGCCGAGGGCCATCGCGCTGAATCCTCTAGACGGGTACGTTCAAACTGTCTCACTTAATCAGGGGTTATGCTTTGTCGCAGCTGAACTAGGCACCACCGAATTGGGACCTCTAGTTCACGTGATCCTGCTGCCAATGACTGTCGAGTTCAGTGTGGTTTGTGAAATTCCGGTGGCTCAATTGAGAGAGAGGAGCAAGGCAACTCAAACATAATATTCATGTGAACAAAATTTGTATATTTATAATTGTTACACATGTTAGATATAGGAATAAAATTGCAATGTCACTACATTATATAATCTGTTTATTGAATAATAAGTAACGAACGCATATCAAATGCCGAAAAAACGTATAACGTAATTATATAAAATCATAAAAAAAATAAAAAAAATAATTATGTACTAATAAAACATAAGTAACGTATTAATATAATTTATTTTTTAGATATTTAAACTAACTATAGTTAATAACAAATAACTATCCCACGATTTTCTAAAAGTACAACTTACGAAGTCATCTAGTTCTACTTTGTACGATGATATTTTCTTTACATCGCTCGCTTCATTTAGCCTTTCAGTGTCCATATTTATCGCACGCAATTAAGTTAAAAATATGCAAATAAAAACAACAGGTATAGTGGTATCGTATAAATAATTAGTTTATAAAAAATACTTATGATGTAGATACTGTCATATTTCATTGCCACTTATATTCATTATTTATTATCTTATCCATGTTATTATAATATAAATTAAATTATAAATATTTACATCATTAAAAATGTATTAAGATAACAAGAGTTCACCAGACAAATTATCTTGTTTAATATAAACAATTTTATATTTATTAATAAAACAGATATGGGCTGCGATTTATTTCTTTATAAAAGCAAGGGAAGTGTTTGTTTATTTGAGATAAAATTTTCGGTCATTTGTGGCTCAAATCTTTACCTATGCTATCTAATTTAATTCCAATCTAAGTCTAATGAAATTAAAATATGATTTTATTGCTCTTAAAATATTCAAATATAGCTCATTCGATACAGAAAGACATCTAGAAGAATGTTTCTACCGGCTTTAAGTGAAAGCTGAGCTGTTGCGTTTTGTGCGGTGTGTAAGCATTCGGTGGCCCATGGAGGGAGAGGAGAAGGGATCACACACCCCCTGTACTATAGAATATCACGTAGTGAATTAATTGTATTTTTTTATTGAACAGTTGGATGTACTGGACGGACTGGGGCCAGGTGCCGAAGATCGAGCGCGCGGGTATGGACGGGTCCCACCGGCAGACCATCGTGTCCTTCGACGTCAAGTGGCCCAACGGTCTCACGCTGGACCTCGTCAGGAAACGTGTATACTGGGTGAGAAACAACAAGATAAAGTCCAGACACAGAATCCTTTTTTTAGCCACATGATCAAACATCTAATTTTATAACTCAGCCACGGATTCAACAACTCATCGCCATTTTTAAGCTTTACAACTTATATAGACATTTCATTACTTGCATAGCCTTGTTCATTTTGATTTGGTTAAATTATTTAGAATTTATTCACAATTCTTAAACAATGAGCTAGGTCAGTAGATCCAAAATTTGCCTAATTAGGTTCGATGGCTTAGCGAGAGCTCCGTTTATATAATAACTAGCTGCGCCCCGTGGTTTCACGCGCGTAAATTTCGATCCCGTGGAAAATCGTCGCATGGCATCCCACAGGAACATTTCTTCGGGATTAAAACTATCCTATGTGTTAATCTAAGTTACTCTCTATGTGTGTTCCAAATTTCATGAAAATCGTTTCAGCAGTTTTTGCGTGAATGAGTAACAAACAAACATACAAATTTCGCATTTTATAATATAAATAGGATTTATGTTGTAATAAAAACCCTGTGGGTTGGCAGGTGGACGCGAAACTGAACACGATATCGTCCTGCGACTACGACGGCGGCGGGCGGCGCGTGGTGCTGTACTCCACGGACGTGCTGCGCCACCCCTTCTCCATCACCACCTTCGAGGACTGGGTGTACTGGACCGACTGGGACAAGACGGCCGTGTACCGCGCCAACAAGTTCAACGGGAAGAACGTTACTGCTGTCACGTCTACGCATACGGTGAGTACTGCTGTTCTACTGCTACTGCTTCATTCTGTACTAGATGTACTCTGCGTTGCAACGCCACAGCTAAATCAACATGAACTGTCAATATGTGACATTCATTTTAATGATAGTGGCGCCATCATTTAAAAATTGGTCGTACCGATTCTTAATCCTTCGCACATGCACAACAACTTTGTTTGTTGACTAAAAATCATTACACGATTCAATACATAGTTTACGATTCTATGAAGGAAATACAGATAAACATGTATGTTGTATTATATAGGAAAAGCGTTGAAAGACTCTCGCGCTAACTAGTGGCTGAAACAAAAACTTTTAATATTCATTTATTTTATTTTCGTTTGACGTTTATTTGTAAAGAGTAAAATATAAAAGTTCGAAAATATCATTTCGATATTAAATGTCAATACGACAATTTTGCAAGTATTTAATATCTAAAATTTTAATTGGAACACGCCACATTCAACTAAAGTGCTACCTATGTTATTTTGCACGAGCCTTATAGATGGTAATAAAGCGACATCTTGTGTCAATTGTGATGTTGTATGTTTTCATAAACCTTTTTAAGATGGCGCTTTACGTAACATGTTTATGTTATCCCTATTCTACATAAAGATGGCGTTAAGAGTTCATTCCAAATATAATATTATTGTGAAGTAATAAAATATTGCTGAGCTAAAAAAGAAAAAATAATTGAGTGAGCTTAAATTTGCTTTATTGATTTATTTTATTATTTGTAAACATAACTTTGGCAAATAGGGATGTCGCAAA
This sequence comes from Calycopis cecrops, assembly GCA_001625245.1. NCBI lineage: Eukaryota > Metazoa > Arthropoda > Insecta > Lepidoptera > Lycaenidae > Calycopis > Calycopis cecrops. Next base: position 35,863 of record LUGF01004127.1, on the reverse strand, counting down.
TGATGTGTAAAATATCGAATACCTATTCATATAAAATAAAAAAATAATAATTGCCTTTCATCATTATATTATCGTTAGTACAATTAATGATTAGTTTGATGTACAATTTAAATACAGTGTAAGTAATAAGTGTGTACTTTATCCTCAACTTCAATATGCTTTACATACTCGAAACTTATGCTATTCGTACATCTTTATACATAAAAATTAATGTTTCTATGTTCTTTATGGAATCGTAAACTATACAATTGATCATGTGATGATGATCTTTAGCAAAGTTGTTGTGCATGAGCCTACGAAGATTTCTGAGTTGGTACGACCAATTTTATTAAATGAAATTAATTACAGACAGCTAGTAAGCATATAAGTACATATAATGCACCCTGCATTGTACATTATCAGTTTGACACATATTTCGATCGTACTAAAATTAACTTATCACCTTCAACAACAACATCATCAGCTTGTAGACGTCCAAGCTATAACACTTTGAGTACAATCCAAAAATAACGGCGAATACAGCTCATAACTTTAGAGCTGTCAAATCCAAGCTGCGCCACATGAGTAGTCTCTTTACTCTGTGCTGCGGCTAGAAATTTGATAAAGGATTAGTGCTAACAGTAAATTGCATTTCTATACAGCTTTAGGTAAGAGGTAGGGACACGGTGAATGGGCCGGCATGACCGGGGAGATATATCACGCTCACACGGTACCGGCATAAATTGACAGCTATGCTGTCTGTCGCATTTTGTGCGGTGTGTAACCGGTGTGACCTGTAGCCCACGGAGGAGTAAGGAGGAATGAGGGCAACTGTATAACCTCTATGCGGATGTCTCTGGGCGACCTGAAAATGGTTCCGACTGCTCGTTTGCTCCCTTATACCTACTATAATTTAAAAAATCATCATCTACATCACGTCAATCAGCTTTCTGACGTCGAAGCTATAAAAACAACAACACCAGTTCCCTTGCAGTGTATACAGCTAATAACGCCAGTATTCCACCACCAGCTCCAGAACCCGATGGTGATCCACGTGTACCACCCGTACCGCCAGCCGGACGGCGTGAACCACTGCGCCGCGGTGAACGGGCACTGCTCGCACCTGTGCCTGCCCGCGCCGCGGATCGGCGCGCGCTCGCCGCGCGTGGCGTGCGCGTGTCCGACCGGCCTGCGGCTGCTGCCGGACAACCAGATGTGCGCGGAGGACAGTGAGTACTAGCCTTAATTTTTTTCGGATGACTATTTTGTCTTAGTTTAGTTAGGGAGATGATAAGGGGACAAACCTCTTTTCCCGCTCATATGAAGAAATGGGAGACAATCGTGATAGTTTTTTTGATGGACCTACTGCTGGTAGCAATATTGTTTCAAACGCTGTGACAGTACGTAGAACTTGTGGTTGCTATTTTGTATTATGAGGGATACGATAGGAGGATATGCCCCAAACAATGCAGTCTTTATTACGTCCGCACGCGGAAGCCCATTTCCGTTTAGAGGAAAACCACAAGGAAGCCTCACGGGATTGTTAGCAACGGGGTGAGCTCAGCGATAGGCAGGCTTATTATATATTTAAGAACCGGACTATTGTGGGTATAATACAATTTATAAGGCTAGCCTGCTACAGTTTAAATTTTTTGTCGACATCTCTTTCTCTCAAGACTATCATGAGAGACCATGCAATTCCTCCAATTATTGAATTACTGTTCTATAATAACTATCTCTATAACGATAATATATACATATTTTACGGAAATCTAAGCCATATTAACTAATGGAGATTAAGGGCTGGTGTCAGTTGTCACAGGTTGTCATTCTAGTTCCAAGGAACTTCAGTGACAAATATATTTACATAGTTCATGGAATGTATTGTCATCAAGAAGTGCTTGATGAAAATTCATATTATATTTTGATTAAATAATATACTTTTTATACTATTTCCACTTTTTATTGATTTAATTTACATTAATACGACCGGTTTCGATATATCATATACCTGATGAAGATTTATCGAAACCGGTCGTATGAATGTAATTTGAATCAATAAAAAGTGGAAATAATTAGTATAAAAAAGTATTTTATTTAATAAAAAAAATATATTTACTACCAATTTTTGTTTTCTTAAATTAGACGAAATTATAATACCTATATGCAGTATTTACGTAGTAGTGAAGTATTAAGTGTCGTTATTTAACATTTAATACGAACCTGTGATATTGTAGGTATATGTTTTTTATATATTGTATATGTATAATGTATACAAATTAAATAAGTACCTATTGTATAGTATTTAAGCGGTTCTGAAAATACGCAAATGGATATTTATGAATTTGTAGCAAATGTAATACGCAATAAGGTGTTGTAATGTATAAATGCTAATCATTCGATAAAGCACTATATATATTGATACTCTATCAGGTAATAAAAGGTTTTATATGTTAAGCTGATGTTACAAAACAAAAGTTTTAGTGATGTTTATTGTAGATATATGTAGATTACGTATTATTACTAATCGGGCTTTGGCCCACCACTCGTTCCCACCGCTGCTACTCCTGTGTCGCCAGGATCGACATACGTATTATTACTAGTAGATCCGGTGGCTTAACTAGTGTTGCCAGAGGGGAGTACTAAATCATACCGATGAAATATAAAAAAAAAATGGATTATGGTCGGGACAAAAAATACTATTACTCTCTTTCTGATAGAAGTATTAGATTTCAAAATTGCATTTAAAGATGCAGTAATTATGCTTTTGCCCTATTTCCTTTAATCTGTCTTGTCGGACACTATCTTTTGTCCCGACAAAATGTCGGGACAATGTCGACTAATTTTGCCCATCTGGCAACCCTAGGCAAATCGTTCGGAGCCTGTTGCAAAATAGTATGGAGCTCTTTGGTCTCAGTATAGAGAGTACATTCGGGAGCTACTCAGGATGAGGCCCATGGAAATAAATTTCCCGGCTTACTACCCTATTATTACGCCACTGGGTATACCATACCCATATCAGGTAGTTACCACGTGCTATTACAAATTGTAAAATTTTTTTTGGTGCTTCAAATTTATACTTAAATTAGGTCTTTGGGAAATAACGGAACGATTTATGGGAATTGCTCAATGAACAACAAGAATTATTTTTAAAAATAATGAAAACATATTATATAAAATATTATATTAAAAAGTATTACGTACCAATTTACTTTGGCAGTTCTAGGCAGACTAAATAATATAAAATCGTATTAAAAAGCACTAGAACGGCTGATCTGTTCTAGTGTTAGGCACCAATTTATTTGAATTAAAAAAGTTAAAATGGAATCACATTTCAAAATGCTCTTCACATTTTTTTGCCATACGCAGTTCATATGTCCAATCTTAATGGAAAATTTAAGGTATTTGTTGCTTTTATCGTAACATAATAAATCGCTTTAGAAAAAGTAAACTCACGCAAATAGGTAGTAGGTACGTTTCTGATAAGATTTTCCATTGTTGAAAATCATTGCGTGGGTTCCACTAGGAATGTTTCCATAAACTTGATCGATTGAAATTCGCCTGTCGAAAATATTTATCATGGGCTCAATGGATCAAACCTTATCAGTACTAAATATTTAATGTACGAGATAATCCATCAGCCATCACCCCACCATCAGGCGATTGATTACATTTACCTACTTATATAATTGTTGATATCCTCCTGTGTGGTCAGTAAGGTAAGATACTGATAAGCTCCTTTGCAGCTGCATTGGGTGGGCACACCGGGGAAGTACCTACCTCTCGCCTACATGCTACCGCTACAAAGTGATAGCTCTTAGCTCTATACCTATAAGTAGGTTGTAGCCTGTAGGTAGGCTTGCCAAACATCCCGCAATATGCGGGCCGTCCCGCTTCTGAGCCCCTTATCAATGTGTGTGTGCGTGTGTGGGTGTGTGCGGGACGCTAAATGTCTCGCTTTTCGACCACCACCGATAGCCGGACGGCTAAATGATAGGCCACGCAAAAATCACGCGAAAAATAGTCATTTAGAAAGTACCCAATTTAAAATGTTCTTAACAAAGTGGTTATTATTTTACTCATTGCAATCTTTAGTCCACGCCACTAATATCGAACATTAATCGCCCATCACTAGTTAGGTCCCACTGTTTCACCCCTGTCCCGCATTTGAAATCATTATTTCCCGCAAATTTGTAATATCAAGTTGGCAAGCCTAGTTTTAGGTCTACGTGCTCGTTCTGTGCGGTTCATGAAACTAAGTATATTATGTCGACTAATAAACGAATAAAGTAGTTATTTTGTTATTGTGCCGTTTGTTGTTTGTTCGTAAATAAAGCTAGTATCTGTCCATCTAGTATAAGATACTTTTGCAATAGTACAGGTATACCTACTTACCTAAAATTTTGATTAAACTGCAAAAAAATATGTTATAGGAACATGCCTAGAGAAGGGAAAGAGAGCAAGACGCGTTTACATATCAATTATACGGAAGTCTAAAGGCGTCAGTGCGTTCGGATTGCTCATTTTCCCCCTTAAGCTATAAAAAAAGTACTCGCATACCAAAGGTTTCCTTCATTTGTTTTTAATGTTCGTTGTCTTATTAACATAATTCGTTTAATTCTAGTAAGAAAGGCATATTGCGAAGGTCGTGAAGGGTGGGTACTTATCTAAAATAAAAGATTGCTTCACTGTGAATGTCAAACGACATATCCGCGGTTTTTACAAGCTTCATATTTCGTGCATATTCGTTTATACTTAATTTCGAAATTTTGCTTAGATGCTATTTAGCGAAATTTGCAACTTATTTTTACGCCATTGCCTAAAGGATGGTTATGTATTTAGATATAGATCCTATGTACTCTGTATACAGATTTCATTGAGGCACTAACAGATTAACTTTAATGTCCAGAAATCATTTTCCACCATTTATTCTTTACGTTAAGTTGTCCTGCATCCAAAGCCTAGATTAATAAACCGTTATATTAGCTGACGGGGGCTTGGCATGACTGTGGCTAAAATTCTAAATACTTGGGTTCGAGAATAGCCTGCCCAAACATCATGACATAAGACTTTTAACAATAGAACAAGTTCTAAACCTATGTATATTAATATTGTATATAATACCTACATATTTTAGGATATATTTTGTACTTTGGCTTTAGAAGCTGTTGTTGTGTTTTTTTTTTTATTGTATTATAAGTTTAAAAAGTTATATTTAAATTATTTTAGTATAAAGGTACACGATTGTATAATAGGTGTAAAGAGAAATACGAGCCTAATCGACGCTTATGATTAAGCTTATAAAATAGTATATGTATAATGTAGTACATTCAAGCATAAGCTTAAGAGAACTAAAGGTACGCTAACAGGAAATATATCAACATAGCTATAACCCTATACTTACTTATTTCCCGTTTGTAGTTTAAATATGCACAATTTTAAAATACATAGACAATACTTGGAACTTGAGTTGTATGTTCAATATTTATTTAGCACCTCTAGTTTTTATTTCATTATTTACGTATTTCCGTCATTGGTTATTCTATTGTCGTGATTTTCATCTCAACATACAAATACAAACCTACATGCTATGCAAGAAAATAATTTTTAACACTCCTTTCTTTTTCTTCGAAATTGTCCTTGGCTAAAAATGTCATTTTTTCAACCGCGTGGCCCAACAAAAACAGCCTACTTAATGTTTACAAACATTTTTTGTATTTTTTTTTGTTTACAACATTGACGTGAACTATTTCATCAGAAACTAATCAAGTTTCGTTTGTGCAAATTCATTGTACAAAACATTATCAAACAACTACCGTCCTTTTGACGCAGTTGGACAAATATCGACTCACGCCATGTAATTAACTAAGAGATAAATATCATAAACATTTCTATAAATAAAACCAGTAAACAAACTTTCATCAAGGCAAACCACCGAAACCAATACGATCGAAATCTTGATTTTGTTTTTTGAAAAAAATGTCATCATATCGATCCATTGCTGCACGTAGGCCTTTTTCAGTAAGAGGTAGTGCCACGCTACAGCCTGATTGAGCCGGCACTAATAGTATCTGGCTTACACGAATGTGTGTGTAATGTGATAGCTGTGGTGACGAGTTTCGTCATGCGGTTAAGTAGCCGGTGGCCCATGGAGGAGCGAAGAAGGAAGGCAACCCGTCTATACATATAACCATGCGGATGTCTATGAGCGTCCAGGCTCTGACTGCTCATTTGCCCCCTTAATGTCGTCCTAGCCGATAACGACTACGCGGCCGTCTGTCTAGGTATATAGACGAGCCATCTGCGCAGGACATATTATAGTGCACAAGTGTGCGCGCAGACACAAGTGCACTCTCTATTCCCTCATTCTCCTATTCCTATTCCGGACGGCAGTCAGACACGTCCGGTGAAAAATCAGGCGCAGGACCGAGGGTTTAACGTGCTCTCCGAGGCACGGGGGTGTAACACCGCCAGCTACCTGAATCCGGACTGTTATTAGAAATTGAAAAATCCCAATAACAATTTTTGTAATCCGACCCGGGATTCGAACTGACCTCACGTCTGTGGTTATAATAGGCTACGCTACGAATACGCTTACCACTAGACCACGAGGCAGTCAAATTTTTTGCCCCCTTATACTATAATCCAAGATGAGAAATCCCCTACCACTGTCCTAGACCGTTTTATTTACCTTTACTTCGCTATAATAAATTAATAACAACACCGAAACAGCCTGGGAGGAGAATCTTATTCGAAAATCCCATGGGCCATGGTGAGGATATATTTAAGTTAAGTTTGTTAGTGTACTTTGGTCATGTTCCTTTGGGAGATTTTCCATAGCAAGTCACACTTTTAATCTGGTTATTCATATGACGTAGGCATAGGTGCCAAGTTCTTATATCCTTCCTTGTGAAGTGAATGGATGTCGTGTATCGAAGAAATACTTTATTTTAAACAAGACATTGGTAAGAACTAAACATATTTTATTGTCTTGAAACACAAAAGATTTGTGTTTAAACAATAAAAAATCCTATCTCATATTAACAATTATGTTTTGAATGGAATGAAAAATATGGTTATTTAAAATTTCTGGCGTTGTAGAGAAGTGTGTAAAATAGCGAGGGAGAATAAGTAGTTATAAAGTTATATTACGTTACTGCCCGTTGTCATACTACCCGTTTTTCCATGGGATTGAAACATTTTCCCGTAATAAGTAGGCTATGTTCATCAGCGATTATGTCGGCTTCTAATGGGAAAATAATTATTCAGATCGGTCCAGTAGTTTCGGATATTCAATACAAACAAACAATCAAATCTTTATAATATCAGTACAGATCAGTCTGCCCGCAGACACATCGACTACTAGCGAACACCCGCAACTTCGTTTACGTGAATCCGTTTTTTGCCGGTCGGTTAAAAAGTAGCCTTCCTCGCTAAATGGGCTAACTAATACTGCAAGAATTTTTCAAATCGGACCAGTAGTTCCAGAAATTAGCGCGTTCAAACAAACAAACAAAAAAACAAACTCTTCAGCTTTATATTGTTAGTATAGATAAGTGGAGGAAAAACAATTTGTTTACGAACACTGTACAACAGTGACAACGTTTTCCTTTGGAAATTACCGTACGAGCAAATCAACATCATTACATTACTAATTTTCCTATATGCTAAGTTTTGGCCTGATGCGATAAAAACTTCTTATGGTGCGTCGCCGAAAATTTGATAAAAATTCGTGGCGCGTACGGCGCACAACAATAATGATTTAACTAGCTGCGTCATTGGCGAGGCTGTCATTCATAATTGACTAACAACCACAGTGACTAACCCTGGCCTCCCACATCTGTAACCTCCTTCAATTGGTCGAAATAAAATCGATACAGAAAAAACGATCGTACGATATTCGTCATAGCCGTCACAAAATATTTCGAGCATCTGATCAATGCTATGACTCAATGTTTACCACTGACCATAGATTGAAATCGTCCACTGACGCCATCACCGCGTTCCTCCCATTGGTACCACCATCACGAACGCCATTGACATGCAACGATGTTTGACCCACATATACTTAACCTCCGCGTGCCTTCTAATTGAGACAAATATTTTTTGCCTACTCAGTGGCTGCAAGTGGAATGGGCATTTGACATATAAGGCTGTCGCACACTAAGCAGATAGGTACTTTATGTGCTTAGTGTGTGGTGTTCCTTTAGTTTAGTATAGAGAGATATTGACAGATATGCGCTCAGATACATATATCTTATTGCATCTGCATAGTGTGTGACAGCCTTTACATTGTACATACATATTTTATTTTATTTTTTATTGGTAAACAGCTTTACACAAAATCTTATTCTAATTATGCAAATATCATAATTGGCATCGTACACCACAGGTGCCAGTGCAAATTGTAATTAATATATCAATAGTTCTAATTGCCCTTCTATCTGGGAAATAGTCATTCATAGTTTTTGGCCCCTTTTCGCCGAGAATGTCGTAAAAAGTGTCCTTAAAGAATCGGCTAATTTGTATTTAACTTTTTGAATTACGGACTAAACTCCAGACTTAATAACCGCCAGCTGGTCTGAATTTAAACATGGTAAATGGTTTCATAAAATTTGTTTTCGTCGTATTTTTTTTAATAGTAGGTTAAAGGTACATATGTGACTGGCGTATCTATATGCATTAACGTCATACTCGCAAAAACTATAGTTTAAATTATAAGGTGAAGTTGTGTTTTTTGTTCCACTATTGCCATTGTAAATTTGTGAAAACATTGACAATTGCGTATGTCAATTGTTTTAACACGTGATAAGTACGCGTTGCAACGTGAGCAGTCGAAGTAAGGTGAAACAAGTTGTATTTAGCTGAGGACGAAGGACAAAAAACAGTGGCATTTTATATTCAATTAAATGAAATAAAATGAAATTGTTTTAATTTCAAGTAGAATTGTAAAAAATACTTTTTGATCATCAACAATTTACATCTACCAATATAAAATAAAACAGGTGTTAGGCAACTATTGAAATAACGCAACGAAGATAATTATTATTAGTTACATTATTAGAGTTCATTAAGCCCATAGATTAAACACTTCTACTGAGAATTAAGCCTACAAGTAGTAAGTATTAACCTACATAATATAACAAGGTATTCCCCTGATTCATCGACACACTCTTCTGCAAATTCCAATAAGGATCACGCTTCTAGATTGCCACGCTAACTAGTGGCTGAAATGTGAACCGAATGCTAGCGAATTTTCGTTTGTACGTATGATATGACATAATTATGTCAACATGTCATTGTCACTGTCTTTTGCTTAGTGTTATGCTAGCACTTGATTCCTTAAATGATTACTAGGCGGCGAAAGTGCTGCCTCCATGTTTCGTGCACGGTCCCTGTTGTATTATAGAAAGAAATATTCAACAGATCCATATAATTTTGATTATTGACTAAAGACGTTTCTAGCAAATAAAATAGTATTATTATTATTATTTTTATATTATATTATTATTATTATTATATAACTTCTCCCGCACATTTAACTTCAGAATCACGTAGTAAACCTGAACTTGTCTGTCGGAGCTGACTCACGCTGTTATTGATTCACCCGGCAGATATCACCTATTATATCGTATCTATTATCTACCTACTTGATTGTAATAACTAATGGAACTTACCTATGTTTATTTCGGAATAAACCAACACGGATCAGATCGCTTGGAAATTAAATTAACAGCTACGATATATTTTTTTTCTCTTTTCCATCCCAATGTGGCCTGTGGGCGATAACGCCCCCTAACGCAAGAGGCGATAGGAGGTCTAGAAAACGGCTATGCTATATACGTTTTTAAGGTTAAAAAAAATGGTGAGGAGCTTTAAAGAACTCATTTATAAACTGTAGTTTAGTCGAAATAAGTTTGGGAACCTCTAATCTAACGCTTTGAGCTATCTTCTTTTCCTAGCCTTGAAAATATATTTTTATGCCACTTTTTTCGAGTCATCAACTGCATAAACATTTTCATAAACGCGTTGACGACATATTAATGACTGGTCACTGTTCCATGAGTCATGACGTGTCCGGATCCTCTGTGGTCTGTTGTGACAACATATAACTGAATGACCGAGGTCATTTTGTTCTCTATGACTGTTATTTGCCAGTATTGCTTAGTACATAACTAGCTTCCGACTGCAGCTTCGCCCGCGTGGATTTCGGACTTCAGAAGTTGTGTTATTAATTGTTATACATATAAACCTTCTCGAATCATTCTATCTATTTAAAAAAACCCATCAAAATTGGTTGCGTAATTTTAAAGATCTAAAATCTAAAGGCTATGCTAAGCATACAGACACACAGACGACGGAAAGCGACTTTGTTTTGTACTAAGTATTTAGTAATACAGCTTTGGCATTTAGATGATGATGTTGATCAAATGAAACTTTAAATGATAAAATGGACATGAAGTTAATTTCGTGCCATTATATTGTTAATAAGGGACACTTGTATATAGGTATTAGGTTCTCCCAGGCCCTTTTATGGGGCACACGCAGAGGACAATAACCCCAAAGGACATTCCGAAACGAGGGGAGAGAAGTAAATTAAGGACCTTTAAAAGGACTTTCGAAAAAATGGTACCCATAATTTGTAAAAAAAATATTGCAGTTGTTAGACTTTAAGTGGAAAAAACGTACAGTCGTCGTCTTATCACATTGCACGCATGTGACTGCATAGTTTCATGCCAGATAAGCAATTCGATAAAAATCGATTTTCGCTACATCGATAAGCCATTAACATCTGGTTAGTGGGTAGATACTTTAATCGCCACCTGCGTCAACAACGTGTCTATATAAAAATCCCACTGATATCGACACATATTACAAATAGGAATAGTAATAGTAGTAGTAAGAGGTAGTGCCACACTGCATGCTTGGATGCAGTCAAATTGGGCCGGCACGATCGGGGAGGTACCTCTCGCTTACACGAGACCGGCGTAAAGTGACAGCTGTGCGGAGCGTTTCGTGCGGTGTGTAAGTAGCCGGTGGCCCACGGAGGTGGGAGGAGAAAGGAGGGCAGCGCATCTGTATAGCCTCTATGCGGATGTTTGTGGGCGTCGGTAGTCATGAAAATGGCTCCGACTGCTCGTTTGCCCTCCTATACCATAAAAAAAAAAAAGTAAGAGGTAGTGCCACGCTGCATGCCGAATGGGGCGGGCGCGACCTACCTAGGTACCTCACGCTTACACGATACCGGCGTAAAGTGACAACTTATTTTTTTTATATCGCGGGGAAATGCATTTACGCTCTGCCACACCGACCCGAGCGTGAGGTCAGGTGGATGTGTGTGGGACTCCCAGATAAACCGAATACACACTAAAACCCCGCGGGTGCCATCGGCCGCCTATACTGAGGTGCCCCGGATCTGTCAGCAACAGGGCACCTCGGCGACTGGCCAGTCCCGGCGTAAAGTGACACCTGTGCGGTGTGCAAGTAGCCGGTGGCCCATGAAAGGGAGAGGAGGAAGAAGGGCATCTGTAACGGATGTCTATAGGGGGTAGGTTTCATGAAAATTTCTCCGACTGCTCGTTTGCCATATTTAAAAAAAAACCCCAAAAATTCCCGGGGAAATATCAAATCCGTACCTATCTGAATTTTGTATAAATACTGTCATGGTAACTGTAATGGGAAGATAGTGTAGGCCATGAATCGTGCCAAAGACAATATACATAACGATAGTATGTAGGTACCTATGTAGGTACATACCCTCGAAAACCGTAACGTTTATAGAAAGGGAGCAAACAATCGATTAACAAGATGAAGAAGTGTGAGGGCATGACCTCTGAGGTAACCTCTTGCTCATATAACGCCTAAGTGATGCCTTTGCTGTGAGTAACCGGTGGCCCATGGCGATGGGGTTAATGAGAGCAGCCATGATCATTACTCGTGCGTATGGTAATAATGGGCGGTGCTGGACACTAATTGGCTATTGTTCAAAAAAAAAACATGTTTATGGTCGAATTTCTTCGAAATCGATCAACATATTTTTCGATAAGACATTTCGATATTTCCAAATGATCTAAGTGTGTGAAACCACGGAAAGCAGTAATATTTAAAATTATAGCTGCACATAATACTTTTGAAAAATTTCATGATTTGTATTGTAATACAAAAATAAGGAGATAAATTAAAATTTTATGACGTCATAAATCATCGCATGAGAATTTGCGGATAACAATGGAATTTTTTGCATGTATGTTTACCTACGTAACTGCGCGTAACTAACTACTTATCCATCTTAAAATTAAATTGTTTTCGAAGCAATTATAAAATTAAAATTCAATCTTCAAAATCAAAGGAACTGTTCTTTGTACCTCTTTTATTAGAAGAGAGGACAGTCGGAGGTGCCTCTGCCTACACATGGTGCGACCCGGTCAGGCACCTCACCCCATTGTACTTACTGTCGTAATTTTGATTGGGTGGTTGTGTGGTACGAAACCCCTCTGGGGAGGTAGAGGACTTGATAGCCGTAGAGCTATCGTGATACAAAAAACATGACCTAGGAGAATTGTTTCATTTTAAAAAATCGTTACGTTTGTAATAAAACAATTTTAACGGATTTTATAGCGGTTTATTTATTTTATAGCGGTTTATTAATTTTATAGCGGTTTATTAATTTTATAGCGGTTTATTAATTTTATAGCGGTTTATTTATTTTCATTGAGTTGTCTCAGTCCATGGTTGATGTAAAGTTTCTGAAACGTCAGGATTCTAAAATCCTAATATTATAAATGCGAAAGTTTATGTCTGTTTGTTTGTTTGTGCTGTAGCGATTTTCATGAAATTTGGCACACGAATAGAGAGTAACTTGGATTAACACACGGAACAGTTTTTATCCCGAAATAACGTTCCTATGGGATGCTATGGGATGATTTTCTATTTTCCACGGAATCGAAATTTACGCTGGTGAAACCGCAGGGCGCAGCTAGTACCTAAATAATCGCGATCGATCGTTAGATTACAATGTGTAACATTCGCGTAAAGTTATAAAATCGTTGGTTTTTAAAAACCATAGAAATTCCGTATTCATAATTTTCTCAGCAATGTTTTTGTTGTTATGGGAGCAAATGAACAGTGGGAGAGATTTTTTATGGCCATTTTCATAACTACCGAGGCCCATCGACATCCGCATAGAGGCTATACAGATGCGCTGCCCTCCTTACTCCTCCCACCTCCGTGGGCCAGGGAGGAGGGGAGCCCATACAACCAGAGGTTATGCCATTATGTTGCTCTACTTGACACACACAATAGACTTCCGTTAACTGGACTATCACAATCCGCGCAAAACGCGACGGACGAGCATGAGAATTGACCCGGTCCAGTAGCTGGCAATGAACCATGTAGGAGTTGGATATTTAACACAATAGTAATAAAGTTCAAAATAAAATTAATCAACGCACGACGCACACAGATGTTGGGAGTTGGGACACGTAGGTGCTGTGTGCGTGTGTGTATACACACGTATTTCCATTCTATCATTAACCAATGACGTAATTTGATGTCGTATGATGTTTTTATCGACTTTACCTACATTGTCCGGTGAACTGTCGACTTACGAGAATGTCCATGTTGTGATACGCTAAAGATAGCATTATTGACTCATATATGTTTATTTTGCTGATTGTGATGCTCGTACGCTATGCGTAAAATTAATAGTAAATAATAATTGATAATAACCTACTTTGCAATCAATGAAGGTTATACAAATATAAATTTGCTTACAACTGTCTTTGCCTACTTTGTATAATATGCCGTATCGCTTTTTTAAATAAAATATGGGCACAAAATAAAATACTTATTTAATATTTAATTATAAGTATACTTACTGTAAGTATTATTACCAGCATATTTTGGTTTAGGAACAGTAGGTATCTGGCTGACAACTGTCTTTTTATTTTTTTAAGTACCAGATTAGATACTTACATTATCCTAAATATGCATTATACATTAAATTATTATCAAAAATTTGAACCGCGTATTACCTTGGTCGTAGTCATCTTTCACGGGGCTCAACCAATAGGATTCGGTTTTGTGAATAACGCGATGTGACGTCACATCACGCCACCTTTTGTTAGTCAATCGTGCGCGATGCGGCTCGCCTCGTGGAATGTCTACTGGCTCGACCTCGTCAGTCGTCCATACAAATTTAAAAATCATGCTTCTCGTGTGACGTATTGGATGATTGTAATAACGATTAATATTGTGTCTCTATATATTATGCTGTTATTTAACAGAAAAGGAATATATTTTTAGCTTCTCGATGATTCGAAGTTTAAAATGCAATTATCTTTAGAAGCCGTATCGCGCATTGCTAGTTTACTCAGCTCACAACCAGACAGAGGGTGCACCAAATAAAGCAACCTTTTCATGAACTTGTTACCGTTGCATTTTGCATTGCATTGCATTTTTAATTTCATTTGGCTGAAAATAACAAAGTATTATACATATTTATATAAGCGCGCAAATAACGTAAAAGTAAAATAGAAGAAAGGAAAACCATGGGTGCGCTTTTACAATAATTGTATTGAAAGATATAATTATTATTATATCCTTCTTATTCGTTAAACGCCAATGTCGTGTCCGTGATAAACCTCTTATTATTATTTTAATTATACCGGGTTTTATAACTTAGCATAATTATCATATTATGTAGGTACTTCTCACATTATTTATTTATATAACTTACTCAAATGTTAGTATAACAATAGTTGACTTCTAACAGTGAAAAATCGGAAAGTATTGTATCTACTACGCAACAGTAAAAAAAAAATGAGACTGCAAAGTCGCATAGGTACATGGTACGATCTCCACGAGTAGTAATAAATCATATTTTAGTGCAACGACTGATGATTTATTTTTGAATGATTGTTTATGTGACATATTATGCTAATTTGTGATCAATGATTTCCAACGACTTATTACAGTTTTGCTTGTAGTGCATTAAAGCGATAATATTATATTTAAAAGTGTAAATTCGGAACAGTCGTGATGGTATAACTATATGACGTTTACCTTTTTTTTACAATTCCGTGGTACTTATCTTTTATAGTGTTTACTATGTTATTATAATATTATTTGTAATTGTATATCATAGATGTATGCTATGCAAGTAAAATATGTATTAACTATGCATACCTGTATAAAATATTACAAGCATTTACTCCACTAACTATTTAGTCATGACTTTGAAATAATAAGATCCATGAACTGTAGTAGTGAAAGACTTAACAATGATTAATATATTATACTGTCACCAATTTATTTTGATTTCATTGATTGTCTTTCTTGTTTAATGGCATATATACAAATGCAAAGAAATTGAAGAACAATTGCGAAAAATACTAAGTTAGCTATACATAATATAGCCTACGCTACGTGACAGCTGAAACTAAATATATTATACGAGGCTTGAAACCCCCTGAAGGATGCATACATATTTTTAGATAATACATAAATTAGCAGCAGCAGCTATTAGAATAAGTTATTATTATAATTTTAGTGTTACATAATATGGTTCAACTATTTTTACATTTTATATATTTAAGTATTGTTCTCTTTTTTGTTAAGTATAAGGGGTATTACAATCAAAAGTACAAATTGTATATGAATTAATATTTTTTCCATACAAACATTATTTCACTAGTAATTATGCCTTGAGTGGCGAGCTTTATTGCAACACGTCACTTGCGGAGCGCTCCGTGGGCATGTGGCGCGTACACGCGCGATTCATAATTTCAGTTTCTGTCTGTCATTTGACATTTCACTTCCAGTCGTGTCAAGCGGCGCGCGTGTATTTTGCCGGCGTTCGCATTCGAAAGTGTTATGTTTATTTGGATATATAAACGGATTAAAAAACAATGTTTTAATAATATCAACAGATGCAATTAAGCCGGATGTGGAGGTGCACAAACCTACAAATGTTACAATAAGGCCCGATTTTAAGGAAAAGACTGTGCCCAGTGAGTATCTACCCGTGATAGTTTTGCCATTTTCGAATACCCCGCAATCTGCATTGTGAACTTGTGCGATTAAATCGGCGGCATTCGTAATTAATTATTTTTAATACCGTGATAAGAAAAATATTTCCTGATTATTATCCGATGCCGCCGATTTTGGAAAGTCTATTGGGTTGACTCATTCATCTTCAGTGATAAGATTATATCATTAATTGATTTAAAATTGGTGATCGGAGCATCATGTGCTATTAACTATTGTGGTCGCTTACTAACACTGTGATTATCTGTGTGTCTTCAATTTAGGCTTCATTGATTCACAGGACATTCCAATTTGTTTAAATTGAGTTCATGCTTGAAAGGGATTATAAAAGGATACACTGTAACATATGCCGGATTTACTGAGGCTCCTGGGCCCTTTGGTGAAGCTGGGACGAGCTGTTCTGACTGACATAAAGGAAGAGCCAGAGGCAGCTCCCACTACAGATAGTAGCAGAGAGCCGATGATGGTATATTGGGAAAGTGATAAAGAAGAATTAGAAGATAAAAACCTACCGTTCATCGACTCGTTCCTCAAAGATGAATCTTTAGATAGGATACCGGATGTACCTGAGAAATCTACACATGAATCTCGTTATAGTTTTGAAGCTTTGAGCCGTGTTTATTTGCCAGAGGGTCTAAAAAACTATTATAATAAGGGTAATGTATTTTTGTTTTTTTTCTTACCGAGTGTTTTACTTGGGATTAGAAGACACACAGATTAAATACTGGGTGCATGCTTTTTGTTCTAACAACGCAATATTCTGCTTAGAAAAGTATATTTTACTATTTGTGGCATACCCAAAATAATGTGGGTAAAATAATGACTTATAACGATGACTGTCTATTTCATTACCTTGAATATAACATCAATTGTTTTAACAAGTATGTTTATCATTCATAAATTAATATAATTAATAATGTTTTTTCAAATTTTATTTTATTTTTTAACAACTCTTGCATAGTTTTATCTAAGGAATTAAATACATATGAATTACATGTATATTACAGATATGTGATATAAATATGCTTATCTATATTATTTTTGGTACAGAAAGGTTAGGTTAGATATTTTGGTTAAGTCTCTTGGCAGATATATCGGGTCTATCCTAAAATAGAAGATGCCGTTACACACATCAGTGACATGCACGCATTCAGCATAGTTTAATGTCATTTTAAATCATTTTATCAAACACATAAATGTAAAATGTCTGTTATTTTATGTCTTGTATTCCTAACATTTCTGCTTAACATTAATAATTCTAAATGGTGTTGGTATGTAAATAATACTTTAAATTGTACACTAATATTAGATATTAAGGTTTATATTTGTCTATCAACTATATTTTAATACATAATACATTAAGAAATTGTTGGTAACGTAAGTATAAACTTTTTAATAATGTTGCCTAAGGTTATATGTAAATAGCTAGGGGTTAGGAGATCAGAATTGTTGGTTTTGGTTAAGAACAATGTGTGGAAAAAACTATCATATTTTCAGGTTTTCCAGTAGGTTATTCATGTTAAACACTATGTGGTGATGAATAATAAACAAAATTTCATTCATCATGCCCAAAGGAAGATATAGGTATAATTTAACATGTTACTGGCCATGGAAGTATATTCTAGTCATACTTTTTATAATCCATTGAAAATGGGTAACAAAACATTTTACAGTGACACAGCATAAGTTATTGCCTACATTACTTTACAATATTATGGATATTTTGCAGTTCAAATACATTCTAATAAATATATTAATATGTATGATATTTACATACAATATAACCGTAGGTGAACTTTTTTACTAGTTTACTGCTCCATGGTTAATACCTAATGCTTTGTACTTTTGACTGTTGTTTTTTATATTGTCATCTGGCTATTATATATTCTACTGTTAAAGTGAAAGTAATATTATGTGTAAAATCACAGTTTTTTTCCATCTTTGTAGGTGTAACAAACGAAATAGTGAAACTTAACTAATGTAATGTTTGCATTTCTTCAGGTGTTCCCGAGACAACCAAGTCAGACGGTGGAATCTCAAGTAACGGGCGCGATGCCAGCGTGGTGGCAGGCATTGTGGTAGCTGTTGTCTCCGGAGTCATCATTCTTGCTGCTTTGGTAAGTTTCCTTTATTGTATAGTACTAGCCATCTATCGACAGTTGGTTGTACCAACTCGGAATCCTTCGTGGGCTCATGCAGAACAAAAAGGACATACAGATAACTTCATTTTCATATAGATAGAGAAGATGAGCAACGAGTAGGTGAAGTCTAATTGTCATGCAACCATGTAGTCGTGATTATCTTGTATCACCTAATTCACCAACCACCAATTCTTCTGGTTTAAAACGAAGAGTGGCCGAGTTGTACTTACCCGGTCGTGCTGGCACGATTCACGTTCGTTTTTATTTAAAATTAATTTAGAATTGCGTATCTATCTATGTATTTATCAGTCACGATAGTCTTAAATAATAAAATCGTTTAGAAATATCGCATCAGGTATTTTTAAAGAGTGGCGACTGCAATATTACTCAGAAACACACTATTTCATTAAGCCTGTTGTAATCTTACAAATATAAATGTAGCTGTGTTTTGATGTTCGGATGGATAAATTTTATAACTCAATCATTTAAAAATTTCTAAATTTTGATATAACTCAGCGTTATTGTAAGCTATGTAACAGAATAAATACAGAAGATATAGTAATGCTAAGGTTGAACTTTCGCACGCAGTTTCAACTGCAGTCCACGAGGAGGGAGTCGCAGGCAAAACTTAGTTGCATATAAGCCACCTAAATAAACTTATCAATAGTGACAGCGGTTATCCAATTTTGTAAATCTCGCATTTTAAAAGTGTTTGCACATGTATCGTCACTGCTGGATCTTTCCCAAAGTAAGATGAAACCATTTCATAAATCTGTCACACATAATCATCGCTCTTAAACCGTCTCCGAAGTAAATTGAAACTGCATTCATAAATCTGTAATATCCTAAACTATTTATGAAGCTATTTGAACAATACGTGTATCATCCCTTACTCAACCTCAAATAAGTCTCCTTCAATGACCGGTTCTAGTCCTGTAGTAAGGCCCACTAATACCTTACAGTGCTAACCTTATAAAACGACTAGCTTCCGCCCGCGGCTTCGCCCGCGTGGATTTCGGACTTCAAAAATGATTCAAAATTTTAACTTATTATGTTATTCTGATATGAAAGCTATATTACTGTAAAGTTTCATGAAAATCCGTTCAGTTATTTTGGTATGAAAGAGTAACAAACATTCTTACAAACTTTCGCATTTATAATATTAGTGGGATTATAATAGGACAAAGAATAGTCAAAACCGTTTCTCAACTACCAACGCCGATAGATCGCATAGAAAGATATGCAGACGTGTTGCCCTCCTTTCTCCTCCCCTCTGATGGGCCACCGGCTAAAAAAGGCGCGATAGTTTATCTCTCCATTCGTCCGAAGCTTCACGTTACATTTCTATTTATCTTAGCGAGGGTGTCAATTCGCCATCCTAAATAAGCTGTCCTTGCGGTGTGCGATCTTATTTCTCGGACGATGCGGTGGGTTGTTTCGTCATGCCTTTTGTAACGTGATTTTACGATGCATAAAATGTGTAATTTTCATGTGTATATTTACTATTTGTTGAGCAAAATAATTTTGATGCGGGATGTTTTAGCGCACACAGGGTTTCGCGAGATATTATAGTTTTTGTTATATAACGCATTTACTGTCAAAAGAAGACGGGATCGAGTTTTCGTAAAGTTTACCATTGAGTGTACAGAGTGGTATAGTTAAGAACTAGCTTCGCACGCCCTAATGAAATGCAAGGCCATCTTGAAATTAGTTTGACGAGTCCAGTAGACAGCTGTGAAACAAGTTGATGTGTGACTTAAAGGGAACGGTCAACATATAACATCTTTTCCACAATTATCCGATACTAAATTGTCATTTGGCTGATGGCCAAGTCTTGAGATAGCAACGAGCGTGAAAAGTATATGTCCACACGCTTCCGGAGAGTTGTGCATTCTCGGTAACTCGGTTAGCGGTGTGTGGGAGTTACACAACGTGGCGTGGAGTAATGAACTAATGACTTGAAGCAACAAAAAGATAACCTAAATTAATATCGCGATCGGGAGAAAATTTGTGGTTCTTCTCTTATCATTTACTGATATAAAGCTGAAGTTTTAATGGCTGAAGTGCAGATCTTTGGAATTGTACTGGCCAGATTTACAGAATTCTTAGCTTAGGTGGCCCAATTAGGAGGATGGCTTGTAGATATATACCAAGCAATGGAAGCTGAGTTTGTGTGTATAATAGAGGGGCGCTACTTGTGGACACTGTATGATTTAGTGGCGTTACAATAGGATGATACAGCAAAATGCCATTGGTCTGAGATAGCCTTCCGACCGAAAAGTATCGCGAGCACGGGTTCTTAAAACGCATTGGCGTTTGTTTAGGTTTCTTTATGGTGGGACAAAGACCTATTAAAAAAATGGCTGGAGCCCCCCATCCTATCATATTTTACCTCTTAGTAGATTATAGCATATTTTCGTTTCGTCTATTATATCTATCGGGGAAACTATCAGAATGAACTTGACAAGCGAATAATTTCGTACTAGATCACATCTAGTGTTAGATTCTTATCACGACGCAACCTTGTACCGTGACGTGTGGTGGCGTGACGGGACACGTCACACCATGAGGACATCGCTAATTATACTGCTGATAAATATCCGAGGACATTTGTTTTTTCGTATAGGGGACAAAGTTTTATATAACGAATGGAGATGCCGCGAAAGCAAACGCCTATGATACAAAAATCTGCCAAGTTCGGTGGGGGACGCGGTAGCTACACGCTAAACACTAATGCAATTCAACTATATTATTATACAGCACACAAAAATAATGTCGCACACTAGCATATAAACCTCGATTCCGAAAGGGACCATTGGTCATTTTACGTTTGACAGAGGGAAACTCTGTTAGCTGGCCAGCTACTCTCTGGTTGGTTACATACTCTAAGGCAATGGTCCCCAACCAGTGGTCCGAAGCCAAAATTTGGTCGGCGAATAATTTTAAATTTAGCGGCCGTTGGTTGTCGTGTAGTGAGTGAGAATTTTTATTATACCTACGTTGTGGTCCCTGCTATCGTGAACAATATAAAAGTGGTCCTTGGCAATAAAAGGTTGGGAACCCCTGCTCTAAGGAAACAAACTGGCTAGGGACTTAAAGGAAGTGCAGATTCCTAGACTTCCTGTGCCTAAGTCTTTCGCTGCGTCGGGAATTTAGGATTACATCAGCAAAAGTGATATCATAGATATCTCTCTCGGTATTTACGACTAAAACGTATCTTAGTAATCTTAAATAAACCGCGATAAGATCCGTTAAAGTTTTATTGTAATGAGTAATATTCGCGTAGACTTAAGACATTAACTGAAACGTATCTCTCCAGTCGTGCCGCAACATTTCGCCTGTAGAACTATGATCTTTAGTGATTTGTCATCGATCTCTCTCTCTCTCGAATCTATGACGACCGATTGTCGCAGTGGTGACGTAAGCGTTACGCCAGAGGTCGCGGGTTCTTATCACGTGCAGGTCAAGGATGTTTACCCATGTATATGTATCTCTATGAAAAGAGCCCGTTGTCTAGTCCAACGCAAGTCCTTGCGGTACTAAGCACAGCTAGGCTAGCGTGGTGCGATAAGTCCACAGATTCTTCATATGAATGTACTTATTGATTAATTAATAATTAATGTCCCACGTTCACAGGTCGCGGTTGTTGTTCATCTTATCAATGTACCTATTGATTTATATTTAATTAATTTCCCTCGTCCACGGATCGCGGTTGTTATTCGACTTATCAGCATACCTATTGATTAATTAATAATTAATGCCCCCGTTCACATATCATCTTATCAATGTACCTATTGATTAATTAATAATTAATTTCGTCTCGTCCACAGATCGCGGTTGTTATGTACCGCCACTACGTGCACAGGAACGTGACTTCCATGAATTTCGACAACCCGGTGTACCGCAAGACCACCGAGAACCAGTTCGCCCTGGAGCAGAATGGGTACGCGCCGGGCGGCAAGCTGTACCCCAGCACGGTGGGGGAAGAGGTAAGGGCCCTCACAGCCATGGAGTGTACCCTCAACATACAGAACAGCCTCAGATAAGGAGGCACTAACGACGGGGTTTCAATCTTCGCTTGATTTGAGTTACGCGAATGTTGATTGAAATTACTGTTTTAAGGGAATTTATCGTATTTTATTTAAGGTGTTTGCACACTATAACGACTCCACACCGACTAGACTACAACTCAACGTATGGCATTAAGTCGAGTTGGAGTCGAGTCGGCGTCTTGTTGGTGTAATGTGCGAACACCTTTATTTTGTAATGCAGCTTCAGAAGCTTTACAGCAATGGTCACGGATGGACTGACATGTCCTGATGTCATAAGTTATTAAAACTATTCGCAGATTCATAATTATAAAAGGCCGTCGCAGAGAGGGATTTTCGCCCGCGGACTTTTTTATCAGCGGACAAAAAAGTATGCAAAATACCGCGGACTTTTAATCCCTCGTTTGCGTTACTCGATACAGTTGTAAGCGATCTTTTTTAGCGGACAAAAAAGTCCGCGGACGAAAATTCCTCGTCTCCGCAGGCTTTAAAAGTATCAAAAGATGTATAATCTCAGGGTACTTTTAGTAACTTACGACAACACGTCGGTCATCTCGGTCCACCCGTGACCGTGGTTACTGTAAATCTTCCGAAACGTCGAAGTTGTATTTTGGTAAGAGGTAGTGCCACACTGCATGCTTCCATGCAGTCGAATTGGGCCGGCACGACCGGGGAGGTACGTCTCGCTTACACGAGACTGGCGTAAAGTGACAGCTGAGCTGTCGCGTTTCGTGCGGTGTGTAAGTAGCCGGTGGCCCATGGAGGTGGGAGGAGAAAGGAGGGCAGCGCTTCTGTATAGCCTCTATGCGGATGTCCGTGGGCGTCGGTAGTCATGAAAATGGCTCCGGCTGCTCATTTGCCCTCCTATAACAAAAAAAAATTAAAAAAAAATCTTAAATAAACTGCGATAAAATCCGTTATGATAGTTTAATTTGAATCTTCGCTTGTTGACTTTGTTGAAATGTGCATAGAGAATATCGTTGCTTTTCGTTTTTAATAAATTTAAAGTTTGTCCTTTTTCGAATTTTATTTAATATTAATGTTAGTGGCAATTGAGTGTTCGATGGTGGTTGTATTTTTAGTTGAATACCGATTGATTAGCTGATATTTTTATAAAATTCTACAACCCCCCCAAAGCTGGATTGCCAAATTAATGTACATATACTTAAGACATAGTGAATTTAATTTAATCGGAAGACGTTTTAAAATCGATGTATCTAGGATATTATTAGGTTTTAAGTTGATAGAGAATATTTTGTCTAGTCTTAAGGGGTCGCGTGCCAAACATTTTTACCGCATCAGTATTAAAGCGATAGTTGCCAAATTTACTAGTATTGTAAATAGTACTGTGGAATTTAACGTTGTTATGCTTTGTTGTGTACTTGTTAATTGCCCTGTCGATTGTTTTTCACGCACATACGAGGGCCAGAGAGGTGAGTTGTGTTGAATAAGTGAGTAAATTAGCGAGTACTAAATAGCCCATATTTAGCTAGTGTATACGGAAGTCCCTTTAAGGGCATAGGATAATGGTTAGTTTAAACAAAACAATACCTTTTTGGTTAAAATCCTGTTGAGTATGTGATGCCATTAATGGACAAAATCTTAAAGGTTATAAATTGGGTCTAATAAAATATAAGTACAAATAATAATTTTGATAGGATTGGCATTTATAAACAAACGAACATATCTAATTATCAACAAACATTATTCTATGAAGGGAGGCTTACTATCCGCGCAAGATATTATGTAGAAACTTGCGTCCAATAGGAATTCCCGTAATACCTCGCAATAACCTTCTACCGCCTATGTAGGAATATGGACAGTCAGTTTTATAAGAATGGCGCTGATGTCACCTCATGCTAAGCACTAGATTTACCACTGTCATTAAAATGAAGACATCATTTTTTATGTTTGTCATACAATTTAAAGTTGCCAAACAAGTCGTGATTTTTCAAAACTGTCGTTATATAAAGCTACATCGACAAATAATCTTTTTCACTAATAAGAGATGTAAAAAAGCAAATACTTATATATTTCTTTTTCTTTTTCAGGCCCAAGAACCGCTCAACACACCTGGCACCAACGACTTTGTATAGTGCACAAGCCGGGAGTAAATATGTTAGTATGTCATTAAATGTGAAGAGAAAAAGACGGACTTGTGATACTTAGTGAAAACCAGTGCAAGCAACTATTAGTGCTAACAGTTGAACGGATCTCAAAATTTCTATACACCTATCTCATTCACCACTGCGAAGCCCATTTTATATCTATGTTTGTAATATTGTAGCGAGATAATACCACAGGTAAATTGTGACTAATACAAGATAACATGTATCATTACAGGCTAGAATTGTAAAATAGTTTATCTAAAACTAAAATAAAATCTTACAAACTCTAATTTTAAAATGAAAAATATTTTTTTTTTTCAAATTTCTAACAGTCTATTTATTAAAATATTGGATAATAATATAAAATATCTGCATTTCATATATGTATCTTTTAGTATTGGAATTATTGATAGAATATCTGTAATTCTCAAGTTAACCAAAGAACAACATGTTACAGCTTCTGTCTCGCTATTCTTACTATGAACATAGTGTTCCTTAAATTGTCATTGCATTAAATGATTTCAATATTTTGTATTCTACTTTAAAGCAGTGGTGTCTGTGACCATAGCTGCTTCAATGTATCATTAGGATTGTAAAATATCTAAATAGACCTCATTTATAAGATTAAAGGAGTTTTATCGTATTTCCACAAGCTATATATTAAATATTATAGAAACGCTTTTGTAATATAAAATGTCTTTAATGGAAGCTCATATCAACAATGTACTTATTAATGTATACAATATATACTCTCCCCGAACCCAAGTGTATGTAAAATAATTTTGAGCTGTTTAATGATAAAATATTTTAATAGAACTATTAATTTATTGAAATTGTGAATGTTTTATAATATAGTCTAATGCGTCTTGTATTAGATGTTAAGCTTATTATACAGAGCTGTGCCAACTTTACATAGTGAACGCCAAATGTATTCTGCTCAATTGAATTATTTGTTATTCTAACTTATGTGGTTTGGGAATTGGTCAGGTAATCTCGGCTGAGGACGGTGATAGGCCATAATTAATATACTAAACCTATTCTGTTTGGACAAGTTCATATGCTAATTGCAGCAAGGTACATATTAAATCAAATTAATATAAATGAAAGTATGGATTGAATCCAGAGCATTTGCTAGGCGAATGATATCTATAACTACTGTGCCGCTGCCATACTGATTTTATTACATGTGAAACATGTTTTGTCCAAAATATATAGAACTTTTCTTGTCTAAATGAGATTTTAGTATTTTTTTATACATATATGTATTATTAATCGAGTCGCATTATTAATCATCCTAATTAATTAAGTGTTATTTATTAAGAAATATTGAACTTAATATAACCACCACTAGAATTATCATATTTTTACCTTTTGCGACTTTTACTCATTTTATTTTATTAATTATTTTTATTTTGCGAATTCAATTTATTTTTGTTTGGCACCACATAAATTATTCTTTTTTTTGTCGGTATTAGGTGCATTGAGTTGGGGAAAATATGAATTATTTTAACAAAATCCTGCCAAATCCTAAATTTAAATAAAATGTATGTAATGTAATTTAATTACAATACTTAATGCACATTTCATATAATACACCTAGATCGATAAGTGTGGTCACGAAAATTGTGTAAATATTATCAGTAAAATATTATTGAAGAAACCTTTTTGTTTTCTTTCTTTCCTTTAAATCAGTCTTTCCCAAAGTGGGCGATAACGCCCCCTTGTGGGCACTAGATGCACAGAGGGGTGCGGTAAGGGGCCAGAAACGACATAATTGTCTTTGAATATCAAGGTGTAATAACTAATAAGGGGGCGATACGAAGTAACTGATTTTCAAAGTGGGCGTTAGACGATAAAGTTTGGGAACCTATGCTTTAAATTATGGTCTATGGTTTTACTATTCATATAGTTCATACATTTTCTGTCTGTCTGTGAGATTTAAAGCAAGAGGCCTTATATTATATATCATTTCATAGTGGGGTTCTTAGAGGTGTGGGGGTGTCGAGGGACAAACCCTGTGCTTGTGTAAATCCATGTGACGCTTAAAATCCTAGTATAAATATATATGGCGAATCAATGTAATTTCACGTGTTACTAAAGTGTTCTCTAAATAGTGTAAAATGAACTACACTAATGACTACTATGCTTGGTTGTTAAACAGTTATTACAATATAAGTACATTCCAACACTAAATAAATCCAGTGTTTTAAACAAGAGGAATAAATATTTTAATCATCACACACCTCCATAAGGCGCTGAGAATGTATAGCGAGCAAAAACGCCAATAAAATGTAAACCTAATTATTAGGTTTACATATTATAGGGTATAAAATAAATAAAAATAAAATAAAATAAAAAGCCTATTTATTTCATACAAATTGTGCACTTACACTCGAAATAATACATAGAAAAAAATAATTAAACGTTAGGTTGATCTGCATGAACCCCTGGCTGGGTAAAGGCCTCCTCCAAAGCTGATCACTCTTCTCTATCACGCGCTATTAAGTTCCACCGGGGGCCGGCTGTTCTTTCAATATCGTCGTCCCAACGTGTTAACGGTCTCCCTCTGTACCTTTGCCTAGTGGGCCATTCCATATTGTCGTCCTGAAAGTCCATCTTTGGTCGGTAAGTCTCGCGATATGCCCGCCCATCTCCACTTCAATTTCTGGGCGTAACTCAAAGCGTTGCTTTGGTAATTGACCTTATCTTTGGGTGTCTAATTTTTTGTACTTTCTTTATCTTCAACATACTACGCTCTATACCTCTTTGACAGGTATTTATTTTGTTTTTAGGGTTCCGTATCTCAAAGAGAAAAAACGGAACCCTTATAGGATCGCTTGGTTGTCCGTCTGTCTGTACATCTGTCAAGACCTTTTTCTCTAAAACGCGTGAAGGGATTAAGCTGAAATTTTTGTCAAATACGGAGGTCAGTTACGTCTTGATGCCTTGATCGAATCACACTTCTAAGTTAACGCAATAAAAAGTTATAGCCATTTATGCACAAAATTTTGTATGAAAACGCACTTTTTCGA
>LUGF01004120.1:162858-178910 GCA_001625245.1 Calycopis cecrops | reverse complement strand
TAATTGAAATTTTGGCATCACGATACTAAAATCATGATAACTATTATTTTAATAGTTATTTAGAAATAAAAAAATGAATTATGATATATATGAAATATTATACAAGGTGGATACAACCGAGAGGCATTAAATTAAACTACATATTTAGAGTATAATTTCCAGGCTACACAACAAATATCAGATCAATCGGAGCAATAGTTTAGCCACAGGAATTTTCTAAAGTTTTTTCTCACTTCGTACACTCTGTACCATCAGCTGTTCGATCGCGCGGCCGCCTATAGTCCGTCGGGGTCATTCACCCCGTTCGAGGCTTAGCGACCTTACCTAGCGGCCGCGGCGGCGCGTACAAAGAGTGTTTACAAGTTTTCCTTATTTTTTCGCTATTTAACTTGTTTGAAAAAAGTATTTTCGTATACTTGTCGTAAACTTTTTTTTAATGGTCTCCGATTAACAGTAGGTACTTATAGTACATGTGGTTTAATTTAATGCCTTTGGTTTGTATCCACCTTGTATATATGTTGTAATCATGCTCGTGTAAAATATCAAATTTACAAATAATCAACAATTTTACATTATTAAGTTAGTAATGGCACTTGGAGACGTTTCTCTTCTTGCATAAAAGATAAAACTTTTAAAATTATGTTTCTCTCATCCCTTTGGGTAAATGCGGTTTGAGCATCGCTCCACTAATAAAGCTGACAACAGATTGTCATTTCAAAATGACGGCTTTAGTTCCAATCCTGTCCACCGGGTCAGATATGTTTGTGGCACTATACGATATTACGGTACCCGGTGCTACCATAGAGCTCACGCAATACTGCCGTCATAATCAATTTCAAGTCGTTTCGTATCACGTGACTCATGAATAAAAATACGTATTTTTAAAAATAGAATTTAAAATAAAATATTTATTATTTACTAATCATTTCACTACATAATGACTTCATAAATCATATCAACTAAAGATTACATTCAATAAGCTTATATTTTTAATACTGGAAAATAGCCCATTGTACCTATTATTAAACATAATTCTATTGATGAATTAAATAATTTATTGTTCATATAACAATTTTTATTTAAAAGTATTCATGTGGTAAAGGCATTGCCGCATCATAGTTGAATTCTCTCGGCGCCACTGGAACAAACTATACCTACTACCAATGTTAAGTGTTGACAACACGGATTTTTTTTTCTTGGCCAGGCTGCTCTATGAAGCATAGATCAGCCTGTCCCACCAAAAAATTAGCCTGGTTGAAATATATGTATACAAGGTTTTTGGTAGTAATTTGCTAAAACATTTGCTAAATACTTAATATAGTAATAATGTTGCTTATTGCTTGCAGCGAAAAAATTACGCATTTGAAATACCAACCTCTCAGTCTTCTTGCTTGTAGTACTGGGTTTTCATATTGTGTTCTCCTATTTATGTGATCTACATAATATGAGCCATATCTTTCATCCGTCACTCTCTCCCATCCATATGGCAGTTCGTCTTCACCACATTCTCCTAAAGAGTGTTTTCTTACTCTGGCTAATCTTGGATCCAGCCAGTGGGATGTTCCAGTGTTATAGCTGTAAATAAAATGTTAAAAGTTAGTAGGATGTTATCATTAAAGGGCCATAAGTGGTTAGCATTATCAATCCTGGTTTTACAAGAGTAGCAGGTGGTGAAAAAAGTGGATGGCCAAGCCCAATTAAACCGAAATGCAACAAATAGAAGAAATTTGTATGTTTGTGAAATGACTGCTCATAAACAAATAAAAATATACAACTATACTTGTGACGAAATCAAAAGCCCCAATTGCCAGCTGACAAAATATTTTTTTGTTAGGAGGGGAAAAATTTATCATTAATTGCTTTTCAGACCAACTTTTGAAAACTATTGATTTAAAAATAATTTAAATGTATAACCGGCAATTGTATTTTAGACTTTAGTCCGGTGGTGGATCTACTTTTCTAATATCACAGTTTGGATTGCTGTCTCTTAAACCAAATCATTTTCCACAGTATCAAAATATCCACATTGAATATCTAAATAAAAATATAATATAATTAAATATAACATCCTGTAATTTATATTTATAAATTTTTAAATGTTATATTTGTAGAAATGTTTGATTATCCTAATAATCGATTTCATTACTTATAAAAATTATTTAACGACAGTAACAGCACTGAGCGTGGCAATCCACCAGTAAAACCTTGTAATAGGGTTCCTTCAGATTATTAATCATAATTGATTCATGTTTTTGAGTAATATTCTTAAATATAAATTTGAGCTTGATGCTTACGAAAGGTACTCATTATTGTAGCTTATAAGTGAAAGTGAGTAATTAATTAGGATTTTAAATTGGATTTTTCAATATTCATACAAAGTGATTGTCATCCGAAGTGGCAAACATTAAATCGGGCTTCTATATCAAATATTACATTATGATAATTATATATTTAATTTAAATATTCTATATGATACTTCACCCTATTTATAGATGTGTGAAAGTTAAAAAAAGAAACGTTTAACACAAACTATATTGCCAACAAAAATATACACGATAAAAGAAACAACCACTTTTCAACACAGACAAAACTAGCAATGAGAGAATTACACTGCAGAATTCAGCAAATCTGAATACCAACAGATATCTAAATTCTAATCTACTTTGCATTGCATGCATAATGAGTTATTTAAGAGAAAATGAGCATACATTAGATATAAATAATGGAAATTATACTACAAACCACATAAAACATTTAACACACATTCCACTAGCACACATGCACCGTCTTGTAGTTATGTCAGGCACTTTATCTAACTCATGCAACATAATATTTATGAAACAATTATTACTACAACAGTTTACCTCTTCACTAAACACTGTCTATGATAACAATGAACTATTAAAACATTCATTTATAATAATTAGTATTATATAATAATAAAAAGTAATAAATTTCACAGAATCTCATGTAGTTGAAGCCCAGTACAATCTAACCTAATTCACATTCTGTGGCCCACCAGTCTATTTCTGGCTCCACAATAATATTTATGTTATTTTGTTTTGTTAACGTTATGCTTTGAAAATCGTGAGCTTAGCTAGTGTGTTCTATTTAATGAAATGTACTATTTTTTTGTGAACATATTAATACTAGTACATTTATTTTAAAAATTATTTCCTAAATATATTAAATTCTCTCTATGGGATATGGGATGATGACTTAAGGAGGATGGTAGGTGTGACATGGAGCAGGATGGCTGATAACAGAAAAGAATGGTTAAGATTGGAGGAGGCCTTTGCCGAATGGCAAACAGACGAGTTACTGGATTTCATTTGATTAGATAAGCAAAATTTGTAATTCTCTGAATAAAGGGCTTTATTATTATTATTATTATTATTAAATTTTCTCTAAATCTTAATTATTAAAGTTATTTTAGCAATTATAGCAAAGCTATTATTATTATACAGGGTTGATAATAGCTAGAGGCATTCAATTAAACCACATGGCTATAGTTAATCCGAAACCAATAAATAAGAGTTATGACAAGTATACGAAAATACTTATTTCAAACAAGATAAATAGCGAAAAATTGTCATCATGCTTGTACTGGATGGCTATGCCTCACATGGGGTGAATGAACCCGACGGTCTATGAGCGGCCAGGTGCTCGATCAGCTGATGGTACAGGGTGTACGAAGTGAGAAAAAACTTTAAAAAATTCCTGTGTCTAAACTATTGCAGATTGATCTGATTTGTTGCGCAGCCTGGAAATAATACACTAAATATGTGGTTTCATTTAATGCCTCACAATTATATAAATCTTGTATAAATAAAATAGATTCACTGTTACTTTTATCCTTTTCTTCTGTTGAAACTTTATTGAGTGATTGTGTAAAGATCTGAGTTATTTACCTACTTAACAAAGTTTTGTAAATTAGCTAGGTAATTATAAAATAACTTTTCTATAATTACCTAAAATAAAATTGCTTTAGGAACTTGCTAATTATTTATGACTTCCTACCTGAACTATGAATCATAGTTGCAACATGTTTAATCAAATATTTGAATGAAATATATTACAAATGTACACTTACTCAATAAAATATCTCTCTCCAATAGGAGTGTAGGCTTTCTCCCACAGTGGAGGCAGTGGTCCCAAGTTATAATCGTCTTCATCCTCTCGTTTATTATTGTTGTCCCCTGGCCTGACTCCTACCACTGATCCGCCCAGTGTACCAGCAGTACCGGAACTGTGTGTGGAAATACCAGCAGAAGAAAGTCTGTCGGAGTCTACCGAACTCTGTGCCATCTTATGAGTCAAAACGCGGTCATTGAAATTGAAATAATTATCAGCGCGTTGTCGTATACCGTTTCATTTGGTCCGATGCATTTTTTTCGGCTTACTCATCGGATTTTTAACGAATTCCATAAAAACAAAACAATAGCGGCATGCGGGCAAGCCAATGACCACAAATGACTCATTTTGTGTTTTGATAACTTTGCTTCTCTAAATTTTTATTAACTATTGCATTATGCAGTTCTACGACTTCCAAGGTGCGGCGACCGTGTTAATTATAATCGTCAATTGAAATCTAATCACTAATCATTCGAACTATTCACATTAGTCACAATCGAATGTTTGCATTGGACCGTTCAACGCCCGATGTATCTGCACTGCAGGTGCATCGAAACGGATAACGATTATGAAAACACGCACATTCTTGTACCAGTCAATCAATTGTAACGGTAAATTAGATAACACAAAACAAAAACCACAACTATGACATGCTAATTAGATAACGAGCACACTTTCTCACAATAATAATAAAACAGGTAAATTCTTAACTTTTTGAAAGTAGGTGCAACAAGTTGAAAACTTCATTGAATTGAAGTAAGAAAATAGAACTTAGAACGAAGTGTCAAGTGTTCGAGTGGGACAAAAAATTTATCGGTTACGATTGTCATAGACAATTAAAAATAGACGTCGGTGATGTTTGATTGTGGGGACAGCATTTACTTATCATTGCCATATTTTAAGCAATTTTACGAATGAAATTTAAAATGTTATTAGATAAGGTGTATTATCCGACGTAGTAGAGTTGTAGATAAGCATGCTTTTATGGAAAATAAAGATAAAATTGCCTATAATTTCAAGTTTTAATTTTGAAAATTTGTCATTAGCTTACTCTACTTTACTGGTCTATGTAGTTTACGTACAGTTGAACGTCTAAAAGTAAGTTTATTTTATGTTTTAAATTATTTTTTGTCTCTTAGGGTACTTTATTCCTCTTTTTGAAAATAATATTTCACAAGGCGGCACATTAGGTAGAAAATATGTTATAAAATGTAAAATAAACCATTGGTACCAAAAATAGTTTATGGTTTCTAAGCAATTTTTGATTATACTTGGTTCCCTTGTAGATGTCGCTATATGTCGATTGTGAAAGTACCATTAAACAATAATAGATGGCCTTAGTAGTAGCACTGTAGGCACTGGGTGTACATCAATACTAATAAATATGATAAGAATGTACTAAAATAATAATTGTTTGTTTGTGCACATAAATTCAACCAAAGCAAAATAAATTTGGAAATCATACAATATCTAATACATCATGATATTTTTTGAAAAGTTTTATGTACTTATTTATGTAATATGTAAATAAATACCTATTTTCTTATAACGTGTATCTAATTGTTTTATGTCGCGGATCAATGTATCGTGTCTGTTTTTTTTAATTTAATTAAAGGGGGCAAACGAGCAGTCAGAGATATTTTCATGAAGTCATACAAATGCTTTGCCCCCCTTCCTCCTCCGGCCTCTGAAACACCGCACGAGTCTGTCACTGTAAGTATCTCCCCGGTCGCACCGGCTCAATTCGGCTGACGTGCAGCGTGGCTCTACCTCTTACTATGTTTGTATATATCGGAGCCCACAAATTTTCCCGGGGATCACTAAACTCGTGAGTCGCGTACGTGACTTCTGTCCCGTCTGCTTAGTCATCAGGGTATTCGTGTTCACGTCTATAAATAAGAAAAATATACTTGATCTTGTATATTATATGCTCTAATATTGAGAAGGTAGAAGGTAGTTTTATAATACAAGGTGGCAAATGACTATTCGGAGCCTTCTAGTGACCATCGACACCCATAGAGATTGGCATAGAGGTTATGAACACGAGCCTTCGATCGGCATAGAAGTTATGAACACTAGCCCTCGATCGGCATAGAGGTTATGAACACGAGCCTTCTATCGGCATAGAGGTTATGAACACGAGCTTTCGATCGGCATAGAGGTTATGAACATGAGTCTTCGATCGGCATAGAGGCTATGACCATAAGCCTTCGATCGGTATAGAGGTTCTGAACACGAGCCTTTGATCGTCATAGAGGATATGAATATTGAACACGAGCCATCGATCGGCATAGAGGTTATGAACATTAGCCTTCGATCGGCATAGAGGTTCTGAACATGAGCCTTCGATCGGCATAGAGGCTATGAACACGAGCCTTCGATCGGTATAGAGGTTATGAACACGAGTCTTCGAACGACATAGAGGTTATGAACACGAGTCTTCGATCGGCATAGAGGTTATGAACATGAGCCTTCGATCGGCATAGAGGCTATGAACACGAGCCTTCGATCGGTATAGAGGTTATGAACACAAGCCTGCGATCGGCATAGAGGTTATGAACACGAGTCTACGATCGGCATAGAGGTTATGAACACAAGCCATCGATCGGCATAGAGGTTATGAACACGAGTCTACGATCAGCATAGAGGTTATGAACACAAGCCATCGATCGGCATAGAGGTTCATGTGTGTGTTCATGTTCATGCCTTCGATCGGCATAGGGGCTACGAACACGAGCCTTCGATCGGCATAGAGGTTATGAACACGAGCCTTCGATCGGCATAGAGGTTATGAACACGAGCCTTCGATCGGCATAGAGGTTATGAACACGAGCCTTCGATCGGCATAGAGGTTATGAACACTAGTCTTCGATCGGCTTAGGTTATGAACTCAAACTTCTCACAAAACTCTGCAGCATTACAGTCATTATGACATCGTGTAGGTAAGGAGTGCCGCAATGAAGCTTTTATTTAGAAGAGCTTTAATTTTAGGTTGTGTCATGGTTAGCCTATACCTACATATTATGCAGACTCAATGCGGGTTTTTTATGGTATATGGGGGTAACGAGCAGTCGAAGCCATTTACATGACTAACAACGCCCACAGACATCCGCTTAAAGGCCATACAGATGCGCCGTCCTTCTTTCTCCTCCCACTTCCATGTCCCACCGGCTACTTACACACCGCACGAAACAGCACAGCAGCTGTCACTTTGCACCGGTCTCCTGTAAGCGAGAGGTACCTCCTCGGTCGTGCCGGCTCCATTCCGCTGCATGCAAGCATGTAGGCCTCTTACTAATATGTCATAATTATGCATAGGGCATAAGCAGACTTAATCCGGGTTGGTTACCTTTATGCACCGTAAATCATGACTCAACTTGTTGTTTTATGAAGTTTACTCTTTATGAAACGATATTCTAAACCTATTCTAAAGTGGTATGAGAGAAATACGATGAGCGGGACGCCTCACTTTGTGCCTAGACTTTGTAATTATATTTATTAGAGTCTAGACTCCTCCTCCTCCTCTAGTCTATTACCCAATGCTGGGGGTCGTGACCTCATTTGTGGTTGGTAGAGATAAATTTATCCCATGTTAGAGCACGCCATCTTCTTCGATCCTGTGCAGTCCGTAGGGCGTCGGCAACCTTTGTGTCGAGGGTAGTGCAGATTTGGTCTGACCAGCGCATCGGATTCCTGCCTCTTGGTCTTTTGCCTTCCACTTTGCCCGTCACTATCAGTTTCTCTAGGTTGTCACCTGACTTGCGTGCGATGTGGCCGAAGAACTCAAGGATGCGGCGTAGGCATATGTTGGATAGTCGGTGTGTGTTTACCAACTTGAGTTCGTGCAAGATTGATGTGTTTGTCCGATGCGAGAGAGAGTCTAGACTAAAGCTATCTAAATCTAAGTCTAGCTAAATAGTTACATTATTAATTAGGTACTCATAATAATATGTAATATAAACATATAATCATTCATAGCCTGGATGGAATTGACTTAAATTGTAACCGCAACCGTTGGCGCTACTCATATAATATCCGCTACGTAACCCTACTGAGTTGCTTGGTCGATGTAGTTAGCTACATTTGCTACGCAAAAGCTTTTTGCCCCTTTTTAGAATTTAAATGTGGCGCAATTGGAGATTATGTAGAGAATTTATATACTTTGTATTAGAAACGCGTCTCGTGCGGTGTGTAAGTAGCCGGTGGCCCATGGAGGTGGGAGGAGAAAGGGGGGCAGCGCATCTGTATAGTCTATGCCGATGTCTATGGGCGTCGGTAGTCATGAAAATGGCTACAACTGCTCGTTTGCCCCCCTATACCATAAAAAAGAAAGAAACACATTACATTAATCAAATAAAACGATACACTCAAAATAACACCCACACATGCATGATTATTGTAACGCTTTGTAATGAAAGTGACAGCAGATGTCAAACAAAGATGGCACAGGTGACAGAACGAAGTTCTTTTTTTTAAAAGTGTGTTATTTACCCAAATACATACACAATCAAACGTATTCTAATTAATTGCAGCCTAAGTCGATTTTTTTACAAGTAGGATATAATTTTCAACCCTGAGTTATCCCCAGTTGGTGTAAATTGAAGTTAATATTGCAACATTATTTACACAGTAGATGCAGCTCCGGGCGGAGTCGAGAATGTCACGTGTGATGTAATCGGTAGTGAAATCGTGCTATTTTGGGGATAGCACGGAATTCGTTCTTATAAAATTAGGTATTTAATGCCCGCGATTCTTACGTGTACCGCCGGTTATTTTTAATATCCTTTCGTTTTAGGTGTAGGTATCACATGACACGTTTATAAAATATAACTTTCATGTTGCTATGCGGAATACAATTTTATTTAAAAAGTTATCATGTTTATTATTATATAGTTTTTTTTTCAGAGCCATTGACAATACAAACTTTTTTGAAAATAGAATAATGTTTAATTTAAAAAAATGCAATTTAATTTTATATAAAGAACGTAATTAATAAAAAAACATTAGTCTAATCGTTGTTAAAATTATAAAATGAGTCTCTACTATAATATGGTCTATACAAAATGGTCTCCATACCTACTCTACTCTTTTCTATGATGTAAATGTCTCTACAAACTCTTTTATTTTCGCATGTTGTATTTTCTTTATTGCACTAATTTTATAGACAGCACTT
Organism: Calycopis cecrops; assembly: GCA_001625245.1. Lineage (NCBI taxonomy): Eukaryota > Metazoa > Arthropoda > Insecta > Lepidoptera > Lycaenidae > Calycopis > Calycopis cecrops. The sequence goes on along the minus strand of LUGF01004120.1, from coordinate 169,603 downwards.
TGATCGTCATCGCGCGCCCTAGTATTAAATTTAGACACTAAACCTGTAAAAAATAATAACGAAAGAATGAGATTGGATTATACAGGGTCTTTGGTGGAGTGTTCGACAAACTAAGTGGGCGTATTCGGGTATCTAATTGGAGAATAAAAAAAATTGGGCAAAAAATTCCTGACTCCCTATTTTTTTAAGGTTATTTTCGTAAGTTTTTTGGTTTTTACGAAAGTTGTTCCTATTTACTTCCATGTTTTTAAATATCTGTTTTAAACTATCCAGTTTCTTTTACTACCTAATCTTAATATAATATCAGAAACCAAACTTAAGAAAAAACATCCCTTTTTACTTAAGTTTGGTCTCTATTCCATTTATCTGATATTATATTAAAATTTATCGAATTCAAACTGTGGCGGGAAGCTAGTGTCAAATTATTCATACAAGTAAAAATAGATCGTTACTATAAGTTCAGTTTGTGAATTCCTGTAGAAACTGCAGATGAAAAGCCACTTCCTTTAACAAGAAACTCTACAATGTAGGTTGAAACTGTCTGAAATATACACAAACGCTTACACATACAGAGGTTCGGGGTACCTACTACTGGGGTAGATATAGATTACAAGGGAAGAACTCTCCCTCGCATAATAATAATAATAAAAACAATACATACATATATCCTATATTACAAAAAGCTGCGATATTAAATACATGCCGAATTGTTCGTAAATTTTTAGACATAAGTGAAGACGACATACTAGTACAGCATCACACAACTAATAGTAATACACCATCAATACCGTCCTTAAATTAATTATTATTATTTACTTGATTTGAGCCCGTAAGTAATAATATAGTACCAACTCAAATAGGGTTGTGAAAAGGTAAAGTTTTCAAATAATATTAATAACAGTCGAATTTCGATTACGGCGGCCATCTTTGTAGATCCATTGGCGCCGAACATATTATTGTGCACAAGTGTGTGTGTGTGTGTGTGCAGACACATAAGTGTGTGTCTTTATTATATTCACTATGACCATCTATGATGATGGTTTAACGTGCTCTGCGAGGGGTTAGTACCGCTTGCTTATTATTGGCTATTAAATGTTATTAGACATAATATTATAATAATCCCAATAGGCAGCACTTTTAGGTCGGACCTGGGACTCGACACCAGGACCTCACGTCTGTGGTTGAACAGTCATTCCGGGAGTATCCACAGAAGTGAAGAAGTTTTGACTTCAAAAATAATTTTCTTAAGTTGATCATTAGTACTATAATAGATGGCGCTACACGTGGTTTTTCCCGTGTCAAAATATTATGCCCAACGCCCATAGAGAAGCTTTCACTTAAAAAAAAAACATTATTACGTATTTTATGCTATTTTCATTACACTTGTATAACACATTTTAAACAACATGAGTATAGTTTTACGAATGTAGAGAAGTTATAAATTAATAATATTTTTATAATGCAATTTTTTTAACTTTATCTAAGGTATAATATAAATATAAAACACATTAGGGGATCATAAAAAATAACGTGATCACAACGCTTTTGGTTTCTATAAATTTTCAACGGTTAGATTTTTACTTTTTACTCATTCATTGAAATAGTCAGATAACTATTTCATAACGAATGAGTTAATAAGTTACCTATTAGTTAATAACAAATTATAAACACGCGTTATGGCTCTAATGTTATTTGTCTCCGGTAATTTGTTATTTATAACGATTAATAATAACAGTACAGTATAACAGTCGCACCTCTACTTGGGTGAGACGCGTGTTTCCTAGTCTAAGACTCAGGAGATGCGTGTGAGTTATCTATTTATTTAAAAGCAGGAGCTCATGTGTACGAGACGACAGATCCGTGGCCCATTAAAGAGCATCGCAATAAATTACGAGTCAGACGTTTATTAGACGCACCGCGTCCCAAATGATGTCCACTCGATCTCTTCCTTGTACCTCGGGCCTAACGGATTCATTAAAAAGTAAATCAATTTAATATACAATCTATATAGATCATTGGGAAATAAAATATGTGAATCCTAAACATTACATTGTATAGAATGTTATAAATAAAACTTTTTTTTACTATGGCTCCCTTGACGGATTTGCCAATATCAGAGTTATGAATAAACTTTGTTTAATTTGAATTTATTGAGAGAAAACAAGTTCGGTTCCTATTCCCGCCCGAGTTTACCTGAAAGTAAAGTTAATTTGCCTTAAACAAAAATTGCTAACTAATATAACTAACACTAACACTACAGATGATAAATTTATATTTATCTACATAAAATGCTTAATGTTAATATATAGTATTTATAATTTAATATTAATTGTTTTAATAAAATTACTCTAAAAATTGTGAAAATGACAGAGAGAAGAAGGAATGTAGAGGAAAATTAAAAATATTTGTTTGAGACTTTCGCGTTACACATTTTGATACTTTACAAGTTTCAACGTCGAGCAATGGTATATGTTTTTGCTAGTATCTTTGATAAATATTTTTTCATGTTAAATCTCGTAAAGTAATTACACAATTAAAAATTAAAAAGTTGTTAAACTCAGTTGAGTTCAATAACTTTTTTTATTCCTTTATACTTCTTGTCCCTAACTAGAAAATATTTTTGTTGTCTACTTCTACTTGGATTGAAAATTGGTAGGCTATATTTTTCTAGATTTCAGTCACATAATTGTGATCATTTACATGCCTAAGAATGTAAATATAGAGCAGTTTTCGTGGAAGTAATTTCCCGGGAGCCTTGTTCTATTTTCTGCGCTAATTAATTAACAACTGGACATGAATAATTCCAACTCGGTGGCGTAAGAAATATTACAATCAAAACCACAAGCTGTATATTTTAGTAAGAATGCACGTATGCAGCCGAATTGGACCAGCACGACCGGGGAAGTACCTCTCGCTTACACGATGCAGGCGTAAAGTGACTGTGCTGCATATTGAGGAGGAATGACATTACTGGAAATTTTATTCCTCTTTATAATTTTAGACATATTTGTGGTTACATTTTAAAAGAAAAAGAGTAATTTCTCAAATAATATATCGTATTAATATTATAAATGCGAAAGTTTGTATGTTTGTTTGTTTGTTACATACTCATACATCGGGGCGCAGCTAGTTTTTTATAAATGGCAAAATATGGCAAAGCGACGTTTATCTACATCCAAAATGGCGGATGACAATTAAGAACCGAAATGACCACAAATATAAGTTTGGCAATATATTTAACTCGTAGGTATAGCTTGTCCATTCGTTTTACAGATCCCTCTGTGTACTTCTCTATAGTTTTCATATATTTACGCCCACCACCACCAGGCCCCAGGCCACCACCTGCCTTGGCCTACTTGGAAGTCGCTTAATCGACTCCGAACACAAGTAGGCCTAATTCAACAAAATAGGAGTCGTTGGGGCCTAATACCTTGCTTGAGGGAGCAATGCGAATGCGGGGATCCGATCATATCAATGGAGCATCTACTTCAGTGCCCGCTGTGCCCAAGAACTTGCACATTCGAGGATCTGCTCGCTGCGAATGCTGCCGGTACAGATGTGGCACAGTACTGGGCACATAAAATTTGATCACCTGAACACTGACACGAGAAGATGAAGAAGATATATTTACGCGAACGTTCATCAAAATAAAGTTTTTTTGACGGATTATATCGCGCTTACAATTGGAGTAAGTACTTCTATAATTACTCCAAGCGCTCACAAGTTATTATACAATATAACAGAACTTCTGCAATGAACGAGTCTGTCAAATTCTTTTTAGGTCCCCTGTTTTGCAGTAAAAACAATTGAAAACGTGATAGAGTAGTCAAGGTTTTCCCAGAGTGACAATATGGGGTTCTTCAAGAGGGGAGTCAATAGGTTCTTAAAGGGTCGGCAATGCGCATGTGATGCCCCTGGTGTTGCTAGCGTCCATAGGCTACGGAAACCAAGTACCATCAGGTGGGCCGTATGCTTTTTTTGCTACCATCGTGGTATTAAAAAAAAAAGTCAAAATAATGATAATCACATATTTACTCTGTCGATGATACATTTATATTAAATAAGAGCACTGAGCATGTCCTGACGCGAATCTTGAAGTCTTGGTTTCGAATTTCTAATAAAAATCGGGAAGTTTAAGTATTTTATGAAAAACGGCGTTGAAATATTTATTCAATAGCAGTATATAGCTACACTGAAGTTCTCAAGGGACTTGCAGAGGCACCTGATGTGATGACTAAGATCCTATATATCACGTGGAACGCCTGTGTGACATCACATAAATATACTCCGCATTCTGGAATCTGGATAACATAATATATTTCATCTTCATACTATTTTTAATAAATTGAAAATTTCGCGCTTTTAAATAAGTGTGTAACAGGATGAGGTGAGATTTTGTGTTATAATACTTACCTAGATCTATTTAGTTGTCTTTTCATTTTGGTGTAGTGGTAGATGTAATGTGTTTTTTCTATAAGTAAGCAAAGCCTATTAGTGCTAGACAAAACCTTTTAATGACTAGTGAGTAGAGTGATTAGTAAGAGGTAGGATCACACTGCATGCTTGCATGCAGTCGAATTTGGCCGGCACGACCGGGGAGGTGCCTCTCGTTTACACGAGATAGGCGTAAAGTGACAGCTGTGCTGTCGCGTTTCGTGCGGTGTGGAAGTAGCTGGTGGCCCATGGAGGTGGGAGGAGAAAGGTGGGCAGCGCATCTGTATAGCCTCTATGCGGATGTTTGTGGGCGTCGGTAGTCATAAAATGGCTCCGACTGCTCGTTTGCCCTCCTATACCATAAAAAAATGACGTCCAAACACATTAGCCTAATTATTATACAGATGTGTTGACTCTTCCCTTCAATGGGCCATCAGAAACTCATAAACTGGAGAAAACATAAGAGCTGCTGACTTGCAGCGGTGTCGTGAGAGTGCAAGGCACTTCTTCGTTTTGGCGTCTAGCAGCAAAAGCACCACATTAACCTTTACAAATGGATTTACCAGTTTGTTTATTTATTGCGCTATAATTATAGTTAAATAATTATACATTTTCGGGTACTTTATAGTTATAAGCTTCTTACTAACACAATATGGATTTATGTGGTCCGAAATAAATGATTTTTATTTATTTTATTTTATTTATTTATTTATAATATGGCTTATATTCATTAGTCAGATAAAATCGGTTACGGTCTCATTTTGAAGAGCCCGTGTATGTGCAGATGACGGATGGACGTTGGACAGTCTACTCGTGACCATGGTTGCTGTTTTATTTTATTTTTAGGGTTCCGTATCTCAAAGAGAAAAAACGGAACCCTTATAGGATCGCTTTGTTGTCCGTCTGTCTGTACGTCTGTCAAGACCTTTTTCTTTAAAACGCGTGGAGGGATTAAGCTGAAATTTTTGTCAAATACGGAGGTCAGTTACGTCTTGAGGCCTTGTAAAAATTACACTTCTAAGTTAACACAATAAAAAGTTATAGTCATTTATGCACAAATTTTGTATGAAAACGCACTTATTGGAAAATTTATAGGGTACTTCCCGTTGAGCTAGAATTCTGAAATTTGGCAAGAAGTAAGACCTCACAGCATACATATAGGAATAAATCTAAATATTGGTAAATAAAATTTATATCACTGGAAAAATCATTACCAGCTTATGCATGTAGTTCGTTTCATACTAAATGTATGCAAGCACCCGCATATATATGTTTGTCAACTTGTTGCAGGGAAGTGTAATTTTCTCAACGTTTATTACTTTTGCTCATACCTCCCGTTCCTACGGAACCCTCGGTGTGCGAATCCGACTCGCACTTGACCGGTTTTTATTTTATTTGTTGTAAAGCGTCTGAATCATCGGGCTTGTTAAATAATTAAATTAAAAATGAGATCATGGGTGGTGTGAATAAAACGAAGCAAAAGCTTTTACTAGCCCAATTTCAAGTAAATGCTTGAATTCAGGTGAATAAAGTCTCTAGCATATGCTTGCACTAAAAATGGTAAAGCATATGCTATTTCATTTTAGCAAATGCTTGAAATAGTGTGAATAAAAATTACCTTTGACTTAAATATTCTAGTAAATGCTTGTATATTTTATAGCATACCTTTTCTGGTGCTTTTTTATTTAGTGATCATCTAGCCAGCTAAATAAATGGCTGCGTTTATGCGCGTGCGTGAAAAAAAGTGTTACCGTGAAAGTAGACAACATGAAAAGTGTTTCAAAGAGTTATATAGGTTTACGGAAACAAATGTTGAATTGATAACAAATCACTTTTTGGAAGAAACTGGAGAAACACGAGGAAAGGCTCTAACTTCTAAGCAAAAAATGATGATTTTCTTACGTTTCATGGGCGATCCTGGATTTCACATTGGAATTGCTGAAGATAAGGGCGTGCATCGTACTACAGTTAGTAAAATAATTCCATATGTAATAAAGTGCATTATTGCAAAATCAGACACTTGGATATCTTTTCCAACAGGACAACTACTTAATGCGGCCAAAGCTAAATGGAATGAAAAATATCATTTTCCATGTGCTATTGGAGCAATTGATTGTACGCACATTCCAATAGTTAAACCTCACTCTTATGGAGATGATTATAATAACAGAAAGGGGTTTTGCAGTATAAATGTGCAAGCAACGTGTGGTGCAACTAGGGTTGCCAACATTTTTTGGTCGAAATATAGTACTTAGCCAAAAAAAATATAGTACGCTCCAAAAAAATATAGTACATTTTTATTATGGTATAC
>LUGF01004120.1:151144-161796 GCA_001625245.1 Calycopis cecrops | reverse complement strand
GTTTGTTGTGTCTTGTTTTTATTAGTATTTATATAATTTTTTTCTTTGTCTTTATTTTAAGAAACTGTGTGTGTAAATGTGTAATAGTGTACCTAATTAGTCCAAATAAATGAAATATATTTTATATATTTGTTATAAATGGAAAATGGCAAAGCGACGTTTATCTACATCCAAAATGGCGGATGACAATTAAGAACCGTAATGACCACAAATATAAGCTTGGCAATATATTTAACTCGTAGGTATAGCTTGTCCCTTCGTTTTACGGATCCCTCTGAGTACTTCTCCATAGTTTTCATATATTTACGCGAATGTTCGTCATGATAATGTTTTTTGACGGATTATATCGCGCTTACATTTGGAGTAAGTACTTTTATATTTACTCCAAGCGCTCACAAGTTATTGTACAATATGACAGAACTTCTGCAATGAACGAGTCTGTCAAATTCGTTTTAGGTCCCCTGTTTTACAGTAAAAACAATTAAAAACGTGATAGAGTAGTCAAAATAATCATAATCACATATTTACTCTGTCGATGATACATTTATATTAAAGAAGAGCACTGAGCATGTCCTGACGCGAATCTTGAAGTCCTGGTTTCGAACTTCTAATAAAAATTGGGAAGTTTAAGTATTTTATGAAAAACGGCGTTGAAATATTTATTCAATAGCAGTATATAGCTACACTGAAGTCCTCAAGGGACTTGCAGAGGCACCTGATGTGATGACTAAGATCCTATATATCACGTGGAACGCCAGTGTGACATCACATAAATATACTCCGCATTCTGGAATATGGATAACATAATATATTTCATCTTCATACTATTTTTAATAAATTGTAAATTTCGCGCTTTTAAATAAGTGTATGACAGGATGAGGTGAAATTTTGTGTTATAATACCTAGATCTGTTTAGATGTCTTTTGATTTTGGTGTAGTGGTAGATGTAATGTGTTTTTTCTATAAGTGAGCAAAGCCTTTTTCTATTAGAGCTAGACAAAACCTTTTAATGACTAGTGAGTAGAATGATTAGTAAGAGGTAGGGTCACACTGCATGCTTGCATGCATTCGAATTGGGCCGGCACGACCGGGGAGTCAGTGACAGCTGTGCTGTCGCATTTCGTGCGGTGTGGAAGTAGCCGGTGGCCCATGGAGGTGGGAGGAGAAAGATGGGCAGCGCATCTGTATAGCCTCTCTGAGGATGTTTGTAGGCGTTGGTAGTCATGAAAATGGCTCCGAGTGCTCGTTTGCCCTCCTATACCATAAAAAAAAATGACGTCCAAACACATTAGCCTAATTATTATACAGATGTGTTGACTCTTCCCTTCAATGGGCCACCAGAAACTCATAAACTGGAGAAAACATAAAAGCTGCTGACTTGCAGCGGTGTCGTGTGAGTGCATGACACATCTTCGTTCTGGCGTCTAGCAGCAACAGCACCTCTTTATTCTTTACAAATGGATTTACCACGGTTTGTTTATTTATTGCGCTATTATTATAGCTAAATAATTATATATTTTCGGGTACTTTATAATATGGCTTATATTCATTAGTCAGATAAAATCGGTTACTGTCTCATTTGTGTAGAAAAATGAAGAAGATTGTTGAAAGTAATTATTTAAACTAAATTAAAGTAGATATTGCAATAAATGGATGGATAGTCCACCCGTGACCAGGGTTGCTGTAAAGCTTCTGAACGCCGGGCTTGCTAAATAATTAAATTAAAAATGAGACCATGTGACAGTGACCCCCTCGAGGGACCTACGTAAAAATTCAAGAACTTCATTCACATTGATAGAGTCGATTTTTTGAATAGGTATAATGGACTATGTGTGTCATTAAAATGTTTTAATGTCAGTCTATAAACACCCCGTTAGTGAAGTTGCGTGTTATTTGATTCGATGTGTCCAAACTATTTTACCGTCGACATTTATTGCCCGATAGCGGTCAGGCTGTTGGCGCGTCATTTGTGTGTCGCTGATGTGTTCGTAAGATTTATTGTTCCTATAGCTGCGCCTCGCGGTTTCACCCGCGTAGATTTCGATCCCGTGGAAAATGGAAAATCATCCCATGGCCATAGGAACACTTTTTCGGGATAAAAACTATCCTATGTGTGAGGCAAATTTCATGAATATCCGTTTAGCAGTTTTTGCGTGAAGGTGTAACTAACAAACAAACAAACAAAAAATTTGGCATTTATAATATTAGTAGGATTTAAAATATACGTTTGTTTGAGATCAGTGGTGGATTAACCTAGACTCGGACTTGTTGCTAAAATCTTTGCCTTTCTCTATTGTAGCGTAGGCAAGGAACTAGATGACAAGGTGCCTACGAAAGGCCTATGACCTAGAGCTAGGTCTAGAGCATGCTCTAGCAATTGCCAATAAGCTACGGCCTAGAGCATGTTCTAGAGAAAGCTCTAGGGAAGCGGTAGATACTTACCTACGCAAGGGCTTCAGCATAGAGCTAGATCAAGAGCACGTTTTACCAAAGCCATAGGTACTTGCCTATGTCTTACATCAGGTTCTAGAGCATTCTCTAGAGAAGCCGTACCTACTGTCTTGCTCCCTTAAGGGCACGCCGCGCTGTAGCGAATCCTCAGATGCTTGATTCATCTTAAGCATCTCGCATCTTGCATTTTGCATAATGCAGGCAATTTTACACAGGTGTTAGGGAGCTTTTTTTTCTTATTTTTCTTTATTTAAAAGAGAAACAAAATTACGTAACACGTTGTTCGCATTTCTCCCTCCAAATTTCGTTACGTATTACTTGAACGCTCCCTTACTAGTACTTTTTGGGGGACGCTGAATCTCGAAACTTGTAACTATATATTTTTGTATCTTCTCCCTCTAAATTTCTTTATGGGCATTTTCTCTTCCCACTCCCTCCCTGCCTTTTGAAATCGGCCAAGTGCCTTTAGATCATATACATACAAGTATTCAGCACAGGATTAAGCTCTGGTATTTTTTTTTAGCCCTTTTATAGGTGCAAAAATGATCTTAAGGCCCTTTAGCCTTGCGGCGCCCGGGGCTGCAGCCCAGCTCCATCCGGCGCTGCAAGTATTGTATTCAAAGCGCAGCTAAGCTTTTCACGCGCGCATCGAAATCATTCGAAGTTGTTTGTAATGAAATTAATGAGGTTGTTGCGTTACGTAAATATTATTACTGAATCAAAACGTAACGTTTGATGTAGGCATACGAAATGTAAACACACACACACACACACACACACACACACACACAACAAGTAGACACTTCGGAATGTTAAAATTATCTGAATGGTGTTTATGTTATGGTGTAATGTTTGCACTTGTCATAACAAGCTTTTTAGGTGTCTGCGATTTTCTGGGATGAATCATCATAGCCAGAACTCTCTGTCTTAACGGAACCCATGTTCAGTGTCTCAGCAGCCAATAGGATCGATTTCATGAGAATCCGCGCTTGACTTGGGAACTATGCTGGCGAGAGCGTTACAAAAATCACACATCGGGCGAGGGCAATGAAAGTCGTCATTCGAATTCAAATTCGATTTAAGTGAAAGTTTTTGTATTTAAAAAAATACTTATCATATGATATGTTATGTCATTTTAAGTACGGTAATGAAAATCAATAATTAAGTTTTACTTCAGTTGTGTGGTCTAAAGCACACACTTTTTTGTTGATGCAGCAGAATACATTATTTTATGTATGATACCAAGGAGCCCAATATATCTTCGGGGGCGACTTAACGCGAATCCTGGGCTGGTAGTTTACGAGTTGTGTTTGCGTAAATAAAAAAAAGCTTTCGTAAAGCTTATGTTCTTTTATAATAAAAAAGAAGTAATCATAAATAGGAATGTCACGAGTTCTTCTTCTCAGAATATAACACAAGAATGCTCACTTTTCATTGAAAAAACTCTCAGGATGTAAGATTTTTTTACGCTTAAGTGGTTCATAAATCCCTATTTGCCTCCTCTACAAATAGTACTGGCTTAGATGTTACATGTAAAGAGTCTGATACTCTACATATTGCTTATGTACTACGTTGTTATATATTGTATATATTTTACAGTACTAAATTGGATAATCAACTTAGTCCTTCTTCTTTAAAATTTAGGAAATTTTATGCAGCAGTTGATTACGTTTAATTTAAATAAATAAAAAAATACTTATGTCTTTATTGCACACCAAAATTATATCACACAATAATTATATCTAGTTTAGTATACATGTACAAAAGGTGGCCCTTTCGCTTTAAAGAGCTTTTTATATCTTCCAGGCAACCATCTTTAATTTAGTTATCTTCTGCTCGCGGTGATGGACTAAAAAGCTGCAAAAAGGACGTAATGCGGGTAAACATGACAGTAAGAAAACCACATATGTCAATGAGATCATACCGACTAAACGCACCAACATATATCACATATACATACCCCATAAAAAGTTCGTTAAATCCCAATTTCAAAGGCGTCCCAAGCTATATTTATAGTTTGAAGCTCGACGTTTCCTCGCTATATGATATTTTAAACCTATATTACTACGAGGAACGCGTAGACGCTTACAGTACCCGTGTAGTGCCAGCGATACAGTAACAGTGCCTAGTGTTGTGCCTTTACAATTCCGTAAGTACTTATCCATTACACAACCCTTTCTAGGGCATCCAAGTTTGAAAGTTTCATTTCTTAGATCCTTACTTTTCTTTTATTCTAAAAATTTTACGATTGAATTTTATTTGTAAACATGATATGGTTTTGGTTAGTTTTGTTTATATGTAAAATGTAAATAATTAATTTCTACAATTGATTCGAAGAGGGAATATTTTTCAGCCATTTGTTTAATAAAACGCTGAAGTACGAACGAAATGTTTCGAATGTTCCATTCTGTAGCGCGTTCATTTGTTAAACAAATAATATTAATAGAATATTACTAATATCGAAATATAAATAAGTAATTCAATCTTAATATTTTTTTATTTATGATTTCATTTAAATGCAGAATAAAAATGTTTTCTATCGCAATGAAATAAAATAAATGTGACTAAATAACAAAAACAATCTCAATATTTTTGTTTTAAAAGAAAATATCATTTACAATTTAACAAAATGATTTATAATAAGAAATTAACCAAACATTTCGTTACAAATATAATTACATAGTAACATATTATAATTTTTAGATTGAATTACTTCAACAATATTACAATAACATACTACAAATAATTAGCTATTATAATATGATTATTCAGTAATGATATAGTGATGAGATGTAACACGATATGATATGCGATTGTCTACTGAAATAGTCCCCGATGACTAGAATTCGCTACTATTAAAATCATCTCGCAGACAGCTTTCTATTTTTAATGAGTCGTGAAACTATTGTATCCAAGATAATAGTGTGATAATTATTCACATATTTAACGTTTCGTAGTATGACTATCGCTATAAAGTGGTTGGTGCAAAATAAGTTGTACTTATATATTTGTATACATACTAACTGCGCTCCGCGGTTCACTCAATATGGAGATGAAATATACACGGCCGATTCTCAGACCTATTCATATCGGATAGGTCTGAGAACACACAAAATTTCATGAGAATCGGTCTAGCCGTATCGGAGGAGTATGGTAACTAACATTGTGACACGAGAATTTTATCTATATATATAAAAATCTATTGCTGTTCGTTAGACTCGCTAAAATTCGAGAACGGCTGAACCGATTTGGCTAATTTTGGTTTTGAATGAATTGTGGAAGTTCTGGGAAGGTTTAAAAGGTTCGTATTCACGAAAAAATGCTAGGAATATAGTAAAAACAACAATTTAGTTTTCCATAGAAACTATTCCTACCTGTCAAACATTTGATGTTCGTTCTGTCTTTCATAAATCAAATAACAAAATTGAAAGAATAGTTTAAAATATATAACTTAGGGCCGATTTTTCCTTCATTGGATAATTAGGTGGATAACTATATAACAGTTAATAATATCTGTGTGTTTATCAATCAAATAAATATTTAAAATTTTTCGATCTAAAGATTACTTTAGATTCTGTAAACTAAAGAATAGTTATTCTCTCCTATGTCCTGTTCTTACGGCTTGCCGACTGGAGGCTATCCCTGGCTCAGGGGTCAGGATGAGAAACTGACCCCATTGCACGGTTCCGACGTAGTAGGAACTGTTCAGAGACTCGACTCGAGGAAGAAAATCTGGCCATTTCATCGAGGCCAGCCTGTCGCTGGAGGGATCCTGTTGCCTGTTGATCCGAGACGCTTCAATTATAGCTGGGCTTAGTCTGTATTGCGCTATCAAGTGTCGAGTCTGACATAGGGTTATGGACCACCCGGGCTCCTAAGTATCATACGTAAATGTAGTCCCCTGGGCCCAAAAAATGCAAAGTAATGGGTTGACCATTCGGGCACCAAACATTACACGTTACCATGACAACATATTTTCCAGTCATGACAATTTCCGTCAACAGCTAGATAACGTAAATAATTTTTATATTAGTGTAATAACCCTTTTTGTAGGCATTACTTAAAAATTTTAGATGTTTGTTTTGTTCTGTTGCTAGATACGATGTAACTTATACAATAATAGCTGTGCCCCGCGGTTTCACCCGCGTTTAATTTCTTAGAAATCCATACAAATTTCAACACCCTATTTCACCCCCTTAGGGGTTGAATTTCTAAAAATCCTTCTTAGCGGATGCCTACGTCGTAACATCTACCTGGATGCCATATTTCAGCTTGATCCGTCCAGTGGTTTGGGCTGTGCGTTGATAGATGGCTATGTCACGTTTGAGTTTTATATTTATAGAAGTCAAAATTAATACAATACTACGAAGATACACGGTAAGTGAAAGCTCTAGCCGCGTAAGTCATCGTGTAAGTTGGGGTATAAGTGTGTTTACAACATAAGTAATATTAACTCTTAAAGTGGGATTCAAAGCTGTCATGATAAACTTAGATTTTAGTAACGTAAACTTAAAGCTCTAAAACTAAACTGGAATATTTTGATTGTCTTTTGTTTTCTTAGGATAGTTGTCTCTTTCATATGAGGATGTCAATAGATATAAAGGTAATTTTAAGTAGCAAGCTTTTGATATTAAACATCCTTATATTTTGATAGGTAGGTAGGTAGTAGGTACATATTGCAATTATAGACTATTAACTATAGACATACCTATTAATCACTCCTTTTGTTACGAAATCTTTACGGGTAATAGCTGATGCCAACAATCTAGAATCTAGGTTATATTATTGATGGCTGAGTGCATATTGTTATAAACGTCGAACAAACGGAACAACATATTGTACAAGTCTTAACTTGCTCACTAAAATATTTTAGTTAATCATAACTATGGATAAGTAGTTAACTATAAATAGCAAGAAGTAGTGCTATGTACGCATGTAGCCGAATTGGGCCAGCACGACCGGGGAGGAATATTTCGCCGACTCGACCGGCGTAAAATGACAGCTGTGCTATTGCGTTTCGTACGGTGTAAGTAGCCGGTGGCCCTTTGGACGAAGGAGGGCAACGCATCTGTATAACCTCTGTGCGGATGTCTATGGGCATCGGTTTTCATTCAAATGGCTTCGACTGCTCGTTTGCCCCTTATACCATACATATTATGAAAGGAAAAAGGATATATGCCAGAGATCGCATTTTTTATGTTGTCTATTATGTAGACTGCTCGTTTGCCGCCTAAAAAAGTACTAACCGTGATTCAGTAAAATCACTACATAGCTGCATAGTATAATACAAAGTCGCTTTCCGCCGTCTGTTCGTCTGTACGCTTAGATCCTTCTTAGATCTTTAAAATTACGCAGCACATTTTGATGGGGTTGCTTTTAATAGATAGAGTGATTAAAGAGGAAGGTTTATATGTATACGTAACTAGCTGTGCCTTGCAGTTTCACCCGCGTTTAATTTGAGCGAAATCACTGATTTTCCATATAAACTTAACCTCCCCATGTCACCCCTTTAAGGGTTGAATTTCTAAAAACCCTTTCTTAGAGCTTACATCATAAAAGGAACCCGTGTACCAAATTTCATGTTTCTAGGTACTGTAGTTTCGGCTGTGCGTTGTCTGTCAGTCGCTCAGTAACGAAGTTTTATATAATATGTATATACAGGATTATTTTTTGGTCACCAGCCAAATTTTCAGGTTTGGTTCAGAAGCAATAATACATTCGATTTATGAAATAAAAGATATTAAAAAAATAATTAGATACAATTACTTTGTCTCATTTTGTAAAACATATTTCTTGGTCACTACGTGCATCACACTTGCGACTCACGGTAGGCCGACGTCACTGACCTTGAAGTCAATACATTTCGTGTAAGAACAACAATCAATGTATTTTTAAGGACCATTTCAAATATATTTTTGTTTAAAAAAATTACAATTAGACGATAAAATTTAAAACACACCCTTGGAATGATTCCTTATTTTAAAATTTGGCTGGCGACCAAAAAATAACCCTGTATAGAAAACTTATAAAAATTTTTGAAGTCCGAAATCCATGCGGGCGAAGCTGCGGGCGGAAGCTAGTATTTCAGTAAAGTGCGCCACAACTAATTACTAGCACCATTTGGTGTGGCAGTAAAGTACTTTACAGTTTACCCAACAAGCAGGGCCGAGGTATTAACCTGGGCCATTTGATTGTTCAATTACATACTGCCTTGGTTCGTCAATTTCCATCTTTATGTTCTTAAATAAAAGCTATATACCACTTTTGAGGTCATGGTTTTACATGTACCGTTTAGTAAGAGGTGCTTTGGCAGTCGAATTGGGCCGGAGCGACCGGGGGGTACCTCTCGCTTACAGGAGGCCGGCGCGGCGTAGTGACAGCTGTGCTGTCGCGTTTCGTGCGGTGTGCGAGCTTTCGGTAGCCCATTAAGGAGGTGAAGGGCAACGCATCTGCTTAGCATTGATTGTGTGGATGTTTATGGCCGTCGATAGACATTGAAAAACTTCGTCGGTTCATTTGTTTTTCGACTACCACGACAATACTACTCATATCGCTGCGCCTGTAATAAGAAAGAAAATATTTCGTATTCAATAAATTTTTATATTTAAAAAATAATACTTACCAAAATTACCTAGGGCCGGGACTCGAACCCGCTATTTCTCCTGTATCGTGCATACCCATAATTGCCACCAGTAGAGATACCGATCGGTTGTCAGACTACGATCATATCCATAATCCAACATCTGATCTTCAGTAACTTCTGTTTTAATTTTTGAAGTAAAACTTCTATACGAGCTCTTGATATGGGGAGTAACTGGGGAGAGCGTTACAAAAATCACAAATCGGCGAGGCCAATGGTTGTTGTTATTCAAACTAAAAATTCAAATTCGATTCAAGTGAAACTTTTTTGTATTTAAAAAATAAACATCACATGACATGTTATGTCATTGTATAGTGCCACTATAGTATCCTCTGTCTACGGCCACAAACTTATCTGACCCGGTCGTGGCGGCGCTCTTCTGACAAGAGTGACAAGTCTTGTCTAATTAAGTATTGCCATTAAATGAAATATCCCGATTCTTAGGGTAAAAATAATGTGCGATGCAGGAAGTAATTGAAATTTTGGCATCACGATACTAAAATCATGAAAACTATTATTTTAATAGTTATTTAGAAATAAAAAAATTGAATTATTAAGTATATATATGAAATATGTATGTGGTAATTATGCTCGTGTAAAAAATCAAATTTACAAACAATCAACAATTTTACTTTATTAAGTTATTAATGGCGCTTGGAGACTTTTCTCTTCTTGCATAAAAGATAAAACTTTTAAAATTATGTTTCTCTCATCCCTTTGGGTAAATGAGTTTTGAGCTTCACTCCACTAATAAAACTGACAACAGATTGTCATTTCAAAATGACGGCTTTAGCTCCAATCCTGTCCACCGGGTCAGATATGTTTGTGGCACTGTAACTACGGTAATGAAAATCAATATAAAAGTTTTACTTCACATGTTTGAAGGGTTGTCACCTTTTTCCCTCGCAAATAAAGTACATAGGCTACAAATGGTAAGAAAATAATGTACATGATTTTCAAATAAAGCACATTTTGTTTTATCCTTACAAAAAACAAAATTTTAATTAGGAAAAAAAATTTTGTAGGTAGTACCTACACTACATCCTATTTAGGCAATTTTAATATGTAAAACATAGTTTTCGGTAGCATGCTTATGACCCACACTTTTAGAATCCCATAAATTTTTGATTGTGCAATGTAAAGTATATCCGCGTACTTTATTATTCCTATACCCCCTTATTAATAAACATAGAATAACTCTATCCAAGGAATAACCTAGTAATAAACTGACATCTGTCAAATTCCATAATAAAAAACACATAAAAAGTATGGAATTTGACAGATGTCAGTTTATTACTAGGTTATAACTTGGATATAGTTATTCCATGTTTAATAATAAGGGGGATAGAGTATAAAATACCTATAGAGTACAAATGTTTGAAATAACGTACAATACTTTATTATAAAGTAAGGGTGGCAATCCTAGATGTGTGGTCTAAAGCACACACTTTTTTTATAGTAAGTATAAAGGGTTAGCCCCCTAAATGTTAAAGAGAGAACGTAGCTGATGCAGAGCAAAAATATTTACCAAAAGCAAAACTAATAATACCGAGCATCTCCG
>LUGF01004120.1:94820-107477 GCA_001625245.1 Calycopis cecrops | reverse complement strand
TATGTAGACTAGCAGTGCCCCGCGGTTTCACCCACATTTAATTTCTAAGAAATCCATATAAACTTCAACACCCTATTTCACCCCCTTAGGGGTTGAATTTCTAAAAATCCTTTTTTAGCGCATGCCTACGTCGTAACATCTACCTGGATGCCAAATTTCAGCTTGATCCGTCCAGTGGTTTGGGTTGTGCGTGATAGCTGGCTATGTCACGTTTGAGTTTTATATATATAGACTAAGAGTTAGTGCTATGCTTGCATGTGCACCTATAGTATAAGGAGGCAAACGAGCAATCGGAGCCATCATGACTACCGAGACATCCGTATAGAGGTTATACATATGCGTTGACCTCCTTCCTCCTCCACCCTCCATGAAACCATTTTAAAGTGATAGCTATGTTGACGCGTCTCGTGCGGTGTGCGGGTGCTAGATGTCCCGTTGGCGGAGACGGAATAGAACAACATGCTTAAGCTAATATTTTTGGTCGTCTTAAATAGGTTCAGACTGCTCGTTTGACCCCTTATTTCAGAAAAAAAAATATTTTTTGGGTCTTTTAAACACTTCTTTCATTCATTACTAGAGTATAGACTTAGGCGCACCTGGACTCTAAGGTCTAGACTCTAGAGTATATTACCTATATATACCTACTATTAGAAGGTAATTAAAAGAAAGGACCACTGATACGGATATACGAAGAAAACATGTAAACTGATACGGTTAGGGTCCTTAGAATCGATGTTCTCTGATGATGGTATGTCTCGATGTATCGAAAATACATCGTCCTATACCGATCTATTCTCCTCTTTTGTACATTTTATTTGTTCCCTTGTATGTTTCTGATGGGTTAGAATTACAATACTTGTAGGATAAACAACAAACGTAACCTAAAACACACGTGGTTTTAAACTCTTCCTGTTTTTAAGTAAATTGCGAATTTATGGACCTGTGGAATCCGATAAATAAATACGTCCAGATGAGGCGAATATTGCTGAAACTACGTCACAGCAAATTCAGTCGTATTTCAATGGTTATAGGAATGATTTTCCATCTTCCCCGATCGGTGGCTGCGTTTAAATCACATCATTCGTCAGGTCATAATTGCGGAAACGCATAATGATGGATTCGCTGGAGGGAGAGGAGCCAAAGGTCGTAATTAGTGTGCACTACCTGGTCGTGAGTAATGACTACGAGTGAATAATTACCTCGCCTTCTGGAAGGTTGGTTTAAGTGTATTCCACATTTAAAAAAGTGTGTGAACACACAACTGAAGTAAAACTTAATTTTCATTACCGTAGTTACAATGACAAAACATGTCATATGATATTTATTTTTTAAATACATAAAAGTTTCACTGAAATCGGTTTTGAATTTTAATGACAATTTCCATTGCCCTCGCCCGATGTGTGATTTTTGTAACGCTTTCGCCACCTTACTCCCTATGTCAAGCGCGTGTATAGAAGTTTTTAAAAAGTTGTTTTTTTACCTAAATTGCTATCGTCTGGGACCATAGGAACAATATATCCAATTCATTGGAATGACAGCGGCGCCATCTGTCGAAAATTGGTCTTACCAATTTACAAAATTTTGTAGGTTCATGTAGGTGCACACTTTCTTAGCAAAAAAGATCTCTATAGATCACACGAGAAAGAACTGACAAACTTTTACCCTTATGTATATATAGATAGAACTTGAATGAAAATAATCATCGTCAAAATGGTTTAAAACTTCTGTTGCAATTCCGTGCATTGTGATTTGACCATGTGCGAGTTCCACTGTCGTCGATGGCTGCGACAATAGTCGTAGTATGAAAGTGTATCAGAAAGATTCCATGAGTTGAAACAGACAAATTGCTTGAGGCAGTCAATTTGTGCATTTCACGTAGCGGGCATGTTTAAGAACGTCGAAGACAATTTCTTATAAAACAAACGTAATCTTCATCCTATTATAATTATTATAAATGTGAAAGTTTGTATGTTTGTTTGTTTGTTACTCCTTCACGCAAAAAATGCTGAACCGATTTTCATAAAATTTGGCACACACATGAGGGTAACTGGGATTAATACATAGGATAGTTTTTATTCCATAAAAATGTTCTAGTGGGATGCCATGGGATGATTTTTCACGGGATCGAAATTTACGCGGGTAAAACCGCGGGGGAGCCCCGGCCCCAGGTGTTATATAAAAATAAATGTTTGTCTATACGTTCTTTATGGAATCGTAAACTATACATTTGATCAGGCGATGATCTTTAGCAAAGTTGTTGTGCATGAGCCCGGGAAGGTTTCTGAATTTCGACAGATGGCGCCACGCATAGCACAGGGTACAGTTAGCGATTAATAAACTGCAAGTCTCAAACATCAACATACCCATACAAAAGTACCAAACATGAAACGGTGTAATAAAAAATGTCTAAGAAAAAAAGAACTAGTAGGTGCGTAGTTTTTTATATAAAAATCACAATTTTGTTTTGTTTTTGACGTCTTATACATAAACAAATAGTTATCAATACATGGCCTTTTTTCATTTAAACTTCCAAGATATGCTTGCACATAAAATTTAATTTCATCGAGACAAGTATGGACACCTGGCTATCAGTGTACGACTCTCGACTGTCGCAACTCGCACCCACGGAAGCGGTCCCCTATATTATCACACTACTACCATTGTCGCAGCGACCACTCCGAGCCGCACGCGGCCGCAACCGATCGTAAAATGAAAATGAAAAGTTTTTATTCAAAATAGAATTACAGAAATTACTTTTTGAACGTCAACAATTACATATACAACCTGTTCAATCCGAGCCCTGTCTTGAGAAGAACCGGCGAAACAAACGCAGCGGGCCTCATGATGTGGTGAAATATAAAAAGTAAAAATATGAAAATACAAATACATTTGCATATTATTAACGATATACAATTTATGAATTTACAATAATTACGGTACAGAAACAGCCTGGGAAGAGGGTACTAATCCCAAGATGTGGTATCTGTCATAAAATCTGTTACCTTATATGCCTTACCACACAAACGCTCTTTAATAACTTTTTAAATTTATTAATTGAAAGTTTTTGGACGCTTTCTGGGATCCTATTGTAGAGGCGTATGCATTGCCCCAGAAAGGTAATTCTCGGGATTGCACCTTAATACTAGGATGTCGTGCTGCGTCCTGTTATCTTCAAGGCTATGCCGGATAGGGATACCTGGGGGGAGAGACCAGATTAAGAGCAGCTCAGCTGGGAGGTCTTCCACTTGTCCCTCTATCAGCAGATTACGGCGTGGATTGCGACGAGAGGCGAGTCCTATTTTCTACTAATTAGTGGCTTTTGGAGTTCTGGGTCCAGGGGTCTGGGCGTCGTAGTGGGGACTGTTCAGAGGCAGCCAGATAGTCCTCAAGGAGGTCTGGCTTTTTCGTAAATGCCAGTCTGCTTCTGAGAACCTTTAATTAAAGCGGCTGCAAGCACCTGGGAGGGGTTTAGTCGGTGTTGCACTTCCAAGTGTCGAGCCCGACATAGGTCGATACTAGGTATCATACGTAAATGTATTACCTTGCGTAGGTCTAGGGGCCATCCGGGATACTAGGTATCATACGTAAATGTATTACCTTGCGTAGGTCTAGGGGCCATCCGGGATACTAGGTATCATACGTAAATGTATTACCTTGCGTCAACAAAATCGTAATCAACGTCATCAAAAACTAAACGGCTTGAATCAGCAAGCATGCTTTACTGAAATGAAAGGTGCCCAAGAGACATAAGCGTGGTAAAGCGCTGACGTCACGCGTTACAGGTGTCAGTACACCATATTGTACGTCTTAAATTGTTTCTTTTGAGGTGCTGATAAACTTGAGCATTCACATGTAATGAGCATTCATGCGAATGTTACATACACAAAAATAAACGAGAGCATTCTAGCGAGCATTGCTTCGAGTTTTTTGCCGAGCCAAGCTTCGGTCATAGTTCCGCGTCCCCGTTCCCCGTCACTAGAATGCTCGTGAAAATGTTCATAGCTATGTTCGGCTCTATGCTTGGCTCGGCTCGTTGTTCAGTTCGACAAATATAAAAATAATTGCAAAATTAAAAATAATTGCTGTTGCAAATGAATGCTTAAGTCTATCAGCACCTTTACATTTCAAAAATGTTATTATACCCGAGGACTTGAGTCTTATGGCCTGCGTGGACGAGGTATCTTTAGTCTTCGGACTTTTTTCCCCGCTAAAATAGATCGCTTACAACTGTATCGAGTAACGCAAACGAGGGATTAAAAGTATACAAAAACTCCAGTTGTAAGCGATCTATTTTAGCGAAGAAAAAAGTCAACAAAAATCCCTCATCTGCGCAAGCATTTAAACAGGAAGAAATACATGAGATACATAGACATGTAATACATTTACGACGGCAGATCAAAGCGCGAGACGCGGCCGCTTCCCCGGTGTTCCCGAACATACGCGCTATCTCCGATCTGGCCCACTTACGCGTTTAGAACTTACGCGAAACACACAAACCGCGTATATTATTAACTTGTGTGACACTAGGAACACATCATTTAAATTGCTCGTATTTGTCGCATGCATATCCCAGTGGAAGTAGGTCACTTGTGATACACCATACCTTTAGTAAAAGATGCGCTGCATGCATGCCTGGAGCCGAATTAGTCCGGCACGACCGAGGTACCTTTCGCTTACACGATACCGTCGTAAAGCGACAGCTACGTTCCCGTGTTTCGTGTGATGTGTAAGTAGCCGGTGGCCCATGAAGGTGGGAGGACGAAGGAGGGTTACGCGTCTTTATAACCACTGTGCGGATGTCTATGGGCGTCGGTGGTCATAAAAATGACTCCGAATGCTGGTTGACCCCTTATAAAGCAGAAGTAAAACTTAAATATTGATTTTCATTACCGTAGTTATAATAACATAACATGTCACGATATTTATTTTTTAAATACAAAAAAGTTTCACTTCACTCGAATTTGAATTTCGAATTTAAATGACAACTTCCATTGGCCTCGCCCGATGTGTGATTTTTGTAACGCTTTCGCCAGCTTACTCCCCAAGTCAAGCGCGCGTGTAGAAGTTTTACTTCAAAAGTTGTTGCATACTCATATCGTAGAATGGAGTGTCCATTCTGTGACACACCAGAGATCACAGAGGCCAACATTGCTATCGCGCGCGAGCTGACCCCTTCGCTAGAAAGGGAGAGGGACTACTTATGTAAAATAACAATTGTTTACTGTAGCAATTCCATAACACTAATCTCCTCTATCTACAGAAGATTGGGAGGTTTCCCTAACGACTATCAACTATTCTAGTCTCGTTACCCGACGTATACTCATCGTTTTCGTCGAAGCTGTATTATGCTTTTTTGGCAAAAAATATTTAAAAAAATAGAATAATAGAATGAACTCACTACGAGATCATTCTAAAATCTAAAGCCTAAAGTACTATATGAGTATTGTCACTGGCATTTTTGAGCGTAGGGAAATTGTTAATTGGTCACAAAAGTATACTAGAGCGCTCTGTCGCCTGACCCTATAGTGGACGGGGAGGAGGCCCTGGAGATGATAGCTGATAAGTTGATTGGCATCGCAGAACTGTGTCTAGGTACTTGCCTATAGATGCCGACTGCTCGTTTGCTTACAAATAATAAATAAGCTAATTCATCTAGTCACTCACTCAGGTCGTTCAAACTATTAGGTACAGCATCACCAAATATATTTGGGGCGCGTTGAACTCTCGGCTTGATGGAGCCGAATGATTATCTGCTAATACCACTTTTTTTATGATATGGGGGAGCAAACGAGCAGTCGGAGCCATGACTACCGACGCTCATAGACATCCGCATAGAGGCTATGCAGATGCGCTGCCCTCGTTTCTCCTCTCACCTCCATGGGCCGCCGGCTACTTACACACTTCACCAAGTTGACAGCATAGCTGTCCCTTTACGCCGGTTTCGTCTAAGCGAGAGGTACCTCCCCGGTCGTGCAAGCTGAATTCGGCTGCATTCAGTATGCTGATGGCAGTAAGAGGTAGTGGCATACACGCAGTATGGCACTACCTCTTACTGCCATCAGCATCGCTATTTTCATATATTTAGTTAATATTAACAAAAAAGTTCCACTTAGATCGAATACCGATCTTCGCGTGTCCATTAGTATATAGAGATAGATAACAAATTAAGGTGCTGTTCACGACGATAGCGCGGTGGGAACCACCGCACCGCCAGCTAACGCGTGCGTCCAGGCCGCAGCCTAAGGAGTTGTGCACCACAGAACAACCCCACCAATATACGAACAGTGCAAACAAAAGATCTCGCCTCTTGACCCATTCGGAAAAACGCCATATCTTCCTTCTTTTCACCGTTGTCTTTCCTTATACGACTACATGGAAAGGGATACAAACTGCAGCCTCTAATGCTGCAGCCCTACTGATCCTCAAATGACGAGGCTCATGGTAGGGCTCTAGAATGAACAGTAAGTTTCAGTATTGCTGGAGACGAAACAATATAATGAATAGTAACCAGGTGCATAGTCAATGGTTCGTTAAAATTATTGCGTATGCGACGAGCGTCATATCCCCCCCCCCACCACCTGGTATTACCGTTTTATCTGGGAAATGTCTGGAAGTTAAATGTCACATGTGATCGGTAATTATATTTTAAGACGTCGCCCGGTTTTCATTGAAAAGTTCACACTTTCGCACGTTTGTTATATAATTTTTGAATGAGTTTTCTGAACTACCTACTATATCATTTAGAGTTCTGTAAAATTAAACAATTTTAAAGGATTTTATCGCGGTTTATTTATTTATTTCACGAGCTTCGGAAGCTTTAGAGCAACCATCACGGGTGGACTGAGGTGAGAGATGTACTTTTGTCACAATCAAAAGTACCCGAATATTTATAATAATTAATAATTGAATAAACCGCGATAAAATTCATTAAAGTTGTATTATTGTAATGCGTAAGTAATATTCGCGTAAACTAAAGACATAATATAGAATTCTTATAAAATTTCTGGTGGATCTCGAACCTGGGATCTTATTATTCGTGGCGTATTACGCTTATTGCTAGACTATGAGGCGTTCAGAATCACTACATAGTATAAAACAAAGTCGCTTTCCGACGTCTGTGTGTCTGTACGCTTAGATTTTTAAAATAACGCAACAGATTTTGATATGGTTTATTTTAATAGATAGTGATTCAAGAGGAAGGTTTATATGTATAATAACTCCATTTTTGAAGTCTGAAATCCACGCGGACGAAGTTGCAGACGGAAGCTAGTAATAACATAAAACAATAGTCAACAATAAAACACTTTCCATTTCCAAAACACATTACAATATAAACTGGTTGCAATATAAATTTAATTGGGTTGATTGATGAGAATATCAACAGATATTTACGACATTGTTTCACTAAACAACAGTAATTGTCTGCGTGAATCATTGATACACTCAACAACCAGAAATATGTTTCCACACTCAAAACACGTGAATTAAGAATTTCAGTGTCCGTAGACTAAATAAACGTCGTTCTAATGAATTTGAAATTGAAATTTATTTCGGATTATTTTCTGTCGGAATTTGAGAATGTGAATTTGAATTTGTGTTGTATTTAATTGGATCGTGTAAATGACCTGATTATTTGTTGTTTCAGTTACTAATGAGGTTTAGAATCGCCGATTTGAATTCGTATAAATTTTCACATAAATTTTTGAAAATGTTTATACAATTTAACAAGTTTACAAAAATTAAATTTATTTGTATCTCATAAGTTGAACTAAATTGAAATTCTTTTGAGTGTTCCAAAAGCTTTCGCATTAGTCATGTTTGATTTAAATTTTTGCTTTTTTATTTTTGTGTTTCGTCCTTACGGACAGGCTAGGGATTATGAGACTTTTCAGTCGTTTATTTATTACTTAATTATATTGTCTTAATAAAAAATAAAAAAATATTATATATTAAAAAATATTAAATATTAAAAATCTCTAAATACAATAAGTTTCACTTAAATCCAATTTGAATGACAACTTTCATTAGCCACGCCCGATGTGTGGTTTTTGTACGCCCTTGTCAGCTTACTCCCTATGTCAAGAATATACCTCGATAGAAGATTTACTTCAGAAGGCTAAACTATAATCCATAAACCTCAGGCAGAAATCAAACCAAACTACAATTATAAATTATAAAAAAAACAAACCAATAAATAAGATGTCTATGTCGAAGTTTATTTGTGTCACTTCATTAGTTCGACGTGACACGACGTGCGAACATGACGTGATGGAATCATAAACATGACAGACACCGATCTATACTGAACGAGACGGACGGTCTGTCTGTTACGTTATACGCCTTAATCGTTGAATTATAATTTATGGATATTGGAATAGAAAACATGGTTCATAGATAATATGTTCATTATTTTGAAGGCATTCAATTCATTATAATGATACAACTTTATTGGATTTTATCGCGGTTTATTTAATTATTTTGCAAGGCCGACGTTTAGAAGCTTTACAGCAACCATGGCCACTGATGACTCTGTTAAAGTTTTTTTTTATTGTAATCTATACCAAGCTCTACTAATAATAAAAAGCTGAAGATTTTGTTTGTTTGAACGCGCTAATCTCTGAAATTAATGGTCCGATTTGAAAAATTCTTTCAGTATTAGTTAGTTAGTTAGTCCATTCAGCGAGGAAAGCTAGAGGCTTTTTAACCGACAGCGGTAAAAAACGAATTCACGTAAACGAAGTTGCGGGCGTCCGCTAGTGAGTAATATTCGTGTAAACTTAATGCCTCATTATGGGTTTCAATTCATTCATATTTGTAAAGTTTTTTATGGTACATGTATGGTGTACCTTGACCTGTCCCTAAAAATAAACAAATATTTTTCCTATCTTATGGATATTAATTTTGGCTTACCAAAAATTAGACTAAATATTGCAACCCAAAATTATATTTGAGACACCAATTAAAAAATCATGTACTGAATGCAATGATATTACAAAAGTATTGTAATATCATTGACTGAATGTAATAATTTTTGATTTGAAAATTTGTCAATTTTGCGGGAACTTGAAAAATATTTTAATGATTTCTGAAGTTTACGCAATTTTTCTTTTTTTTTATGTAATAGGAAGGCAAACGAGCAGTCGGAGCCGTTTTCATGACTACCGACGCCCACAAACATCCGCATATAGGCTATACAGATGCGCTGCCCTCCTTTCTCCTCCCACTTCCATGGGCCACCGGCTACTTACACACCAAATTATTACACATAATATTATAATTTCTTCAAAGGATTTTGTTTTTATTTTATCGTGATTTATTTAATTATATTCAACCCTTCTGTTTGATTTACAATAGCCGAGATGACAAGATAGTCAATTTAAAAGCATACTTCCAGGCATGTAAGGCTTCTTTATAGAAGACACATATTTACGTGCGTTTTGCTTTAATCAGAACAAATAAATATTTGTGATTTTAGTATACTTTTAATAACTTATAACACCATATACTTACATAAACCGGAATACAAATAATAGGTTTAATATTTTCTATAATGATGTCTTACGTTAATGTGAATATAATTTATTAAAAAAAAAAAAACCAACTTCAATGGATTTTATGGCGGTTTATTTTTTAATTGAAAATATATAATTAACAGCAAACATAGTTGCAAAGCTTCTAAAACGTCCGGCTTGTAAAATAATTAAGTAAATCCGATAAAATCTGTTAAAGTTGGTTTATTGTAACATTTAGGAAGAAGTAGTGTCACACTGCACGCATGCAGCCAAATTGGGCCGGCTCGACCGGGGAGGTGCCTCTCGCTTACACCAGACCGGCGTAAAGTGACATGTTTCGTGTGGTGTATAAGTAGCCGGTGGACCGTGAAGGTGGGAGGAGAAAGAAGGGCAGCGCATCTGTATAGCCTCTATGCGGATGTCTAGGGGCGTCGGTAGTCATAAAATTGGCTCCGACTGCTCGTTTGCCTCCTTATAGCATAAAAAAAATATAGAGGACTTGAACTTTCGTTCAAGCTTATGGTTGTAAGTTGGTTGGTTAGCAATAAACAAAATTATTTTGTGATTTTTTTATTGTTTTATTTAAGGGGGGTTTTTACAGCTCATTTCCTTAACGACCACTGTAACAATATACAGACATTTGTACAAATAAGTTATTAAAAAAAATCGAGTGTACATGTGCATCTTTCTCAAGCAGTCTTTTATTACTAGGAACAATAAGTGATTTTGTTTATTGCTAAACTGTCTTAAAATCAAATTCCTTCTTTTCCTCTACGTAGACGAAGTCTGGGCTACAGCTAGTGTACAATAAATATTTTTCTGCGCCGTATGACTTCCATGAACTGGTTGATCTAATTGATATTCTGGATGATCTCCAACGGAAGCATGCTGAAATTGATTAGACATATGACGTGATGACGATTCGTCGATTTAGAATAAATAATCGATATTTATTACGAAGTTTATTGACCCTATTATTGGGAATAAAAACCTAATAATGCAATTGCAGCCAGTGAAAACAAAATTAATGGTACCATTACCATGGTTACTGTAACGTCTTAATATAGTTTAATATATACTTATAAATAAAATCCCATCAAAAACATCTGTAAAAGAAACCAAGTCTCGCAGTTCAGAATTTCTACCGTAAGAAGTTATATGTAAAAGTCAAAAATATAAAAATACAAATACATTAGCATATTATAAGTGATATAAAACAATGCAATTTATGAATTTACAATAAATATGGTACAGAAACTGCCTGGGAGGAGGGCACTGATCCCAAGATGTGGTATCTGTCATAAAATCTGTTACCTTATGGTATGCTATCAATGACCATGGTTGCTGTAAAGCTCCTGAAAAGTCGGGCTATTAAATAAACCGCGATAAAATCCGGTAAAGTTGGTTTAATTCGCAAAATATTCGCGTGAACTTAAGAAATGTTTAATATAAAGGTTAAAAATATGAATTCTCTTATATTTTTAAAATGTTGAATATATTCTCCTTTGTCTGGCAACTGTGACACCTCCTGACACCAGGGCCGGCCTAAGGTGCGAAAGTCACAGATAAATCATATTTTAATATTGTTTCAACATATTGTTGTGGATGTAGATTTACGAATAAACTGTCCCCCAATCCCTGTTGCCTCGTCGTCAAAATGTCCGCGATCGGTACCCGAAATACCCCGGCGTCGCTGCCAAATATTTTTATGTCCCCTCTAATCTCCGGCTATTACATTAATAATACGTTTTTATTTACGTGGCTGGATTTTTTTAACACTTTATACGCGTGACGTCATAATCGCCCAGGCCTGGAGTGAAGTTTATTATAACGTTTGACACGATTTTGTGTGTGGTATCGAAGTTGATCCAGTTTCTACGCAAAACCACTGAACGGATTTGTGTGAGATTTGGCACAGAGATAGATTACGTTATGAAAAAATATCTATATACCTATACAATTCTCATGTCACATTGTTAGTTACCATACTCCTCCGCAACGGCTACACCGATTCGCATGAAATTTTGTGTGCATATCGGGTAGGTCTGAGAATCGGCCAACGTCTATTTTTCATCCCGATATTTCCACGGGATCGAAATGTACGCGGGTGAAACCATGGAGCGCAGCTATTAAAAAAAAAGCTACTTTTCGTTACGACCCACCAATGACTTGTGGCCTACTAGTGGGAAAATACTTTTGAATTAAAAACTTTTGTCAGTACTTTTAATATAGAAAAGATAAAGTAAGACAAGATGGAATAAATAAGAAATCATCTTTTCTTTTCTCACACTTTCTATCCTGAAAAAATAAAACGAATTATATTTTTTAAGAATCGAAACTTGCGGTTTTCTCCTCCTATGGAACTAAAAGATGCAAAATCCGCGAGACTGAAAATAATCTATATAAACATTTTTTGTTTTTATTTTTTTTTTGTGCTATTTATCTAGATTCGTAAAAAGTCGTAGAACAAATGTTGTTGGTATTGATGTAGACATGCTGCCTGCAAGAAGTCTTGCGTTAATTACATTTAACCCTGTATATATAAAGATCAATTACTGTTCGCTAGATTTACTAAAACCGAACGGCTGAATCGATTTGTCTAATTTCGGTTTTGAATGAATTGTGGAAGTTGAGGGAAGGTTTAGAAGGTTCGTATTTACGAAAAAATGCTAAGAAAATATTAAAAACAACAATTTCGTTTTCCCTTAACAGCTATTCCTACCTGTCAAACATCTGCCCCCTTATTAATAAACATAGAATAACTTTACTCAAGCTATAACCTAGTAATAAACCATTCCATACTTTTTATGTGTTTTTTTTTCGAATTTGACAAATGTGAGATTATTACTAGGTTAATGCTTGAATAAAGTTATTCTATGTTTAATAACAAGGGGGTTGATATTCGTACTGTAGTTCGGAAATCACATAATATTTAAAATGGAAAGAATAGTTTAAAATAAATAACTGAGGCCGATTTTTATTTCTTGGATAAATACGTGGATAACTAACTATAAATCAGGTAATAATATCTGTCCCCCTTATTAATAAACATAGAATAACTTTATCCAAGTAATAACCTAGTAATAAACTGACATCTGTCAAATTCCATACTTTTTATGTGTTTTTTATTAAGAAATTTGACAGC
>LUGF01004120.1:67068-77437 GCA_001625245.1 Calycopis cecrops | reverse complement strand
GCCGCAAGCGCAACCAGATCTCCGTGGGCAGTTGCAGCGAGGTGACTCTGCCGGGCAAGATCAGCGACACAGACATCCGCAGTCTCAACGCCTCTATTCAGGTAATGACCTACATTTATTTTTTTTATTTTATTTTTATTTTTTATTTATTAGGTTCATCTACAATTGAATACATGTAACACAATTTAAGAAAATACATACACAAAAAAAGCCAACATGTGACAATTACAATTACAGATAAACTCAGCTTGCAATACATTATAGTGATAAAAAAAAAATAACTTAAGGCAAATATAATATATAAAATTAAATTAAATTAAAAACTAAAAAGCAAAGAAACAATTAAATTATAAAAAAGAAATGTGCATGAAATTTAAAAGAAGTGTGTGCTTTAGACCACACAACTATTGTATTAATTATTGATTTTCATTACCGTAAGTACAATGGCATTAACGTGTCCTATGATATTTATTTTTAAATACAAAAAAGTGTGTCGCTTAAATCGAATTTGCATTTTTAATTTTAATGACAACTTCCATTGGCCTCGTCCGATGTGTGATTTTTGTAACGCTCTCGCCAGCTTAATCCCCAAGTCAAGCGCGTATTGAAGTTTTGCATGTTGGTGATATGGACAACTTTTTTTGTTAATACAACAACAACATGTTGGTAATATTCAACTTACAAAGTTGACTTACTTGAAATCTTTAAAGTAGATACAGCTAAATTGTAATGTCCACTTTTTCAGGCTCCATCCGGCTTAGAAGAGCCCTGCTTCCTGAAGAGACTGCCGTCGGGCAACATCGGCATCAGCTTCACGCCGCGCGAGGCGGGCTCTCACACGGTGTCCGTCAAGAAGATGGGTGTGCACATCCAGAACTCCCCCTTCAACATCACCGTCCAGGACCAAGAAGTCGGCGACGCTAAGAAAGTCAAGGTACACTAGCTTTTTTTTTTTTTAATGGTAAAGGGGGGCAAACGAGCAGTCGGGGCCATTTTCATGACTACCGACGCCCACAGACATCCGCATAGAGACTATACAAATGCGCTGCCCTCCTTTCTCCTCCCACCTCCATGGGCCACATGGGCTTTTATAATATAGTTGCGATTTTAGTTGTTGAACCCAGAAGATGATGAAAATCTTATGTTTTAATGCAATGGGACATACAGCCAGTTGGTGGTTACTGACGCCCATTAAAATGCCCACAATAGGCCCATATTAATTTAAAATCCTGTGCGATGATGTTTGGCCTGATTAATCTCCGAATAGTTTCATTTTAATTAATTTTTAAATTAAATTTAAGACAAGCTATGTTTCATTTCGATTAAAAACTGCGATATTTTTTTATTGTCTGAGCAACACGCGCGGCCCGGTCGGTCCAGTTGAATAACTCATTTTTTTTTTTTTATGTTATTGGGGGGCAAACGAGCAGTCGGAGCCATTTTCATGACTACCGACGCCCATAGAGATCCGCATATAGGCTATACAGATGCGCTGCCCTCTTTTCTCTTCCCACCTCCATGGGCCACCGGCTACTTACACACTGCACGAAACGCGACAGCACAGCTCTCACTTTACTCCGGTCTCGTGGAAGCGAGAGGTACCTCCCCGGTCGCGCCGGCCCAATTCGTCTGCACGTAAGCATGCAGTGCGGCACTACCTCTTACTAAAACAATATAAAATTCTCGTGTTACAATGTTAGTTACCACACTCCTCCGAAACGGCTTGACCGATTCTCGTGAAATTTTGTGTGCTTGGTTGTCTTGAGAATCGGCCAACATATATTTTTCACCTTAATATTTCATCGTGAAACTTACGCGGGTGAAAACGCGGAGCGCAGCTTTTTTTTTTATAGGATAAGGGGCAAACGAGCAGATGATAGATGACTACCGCCGCCCATAGACATC
The DNA here is from genome assembly GCA_001625245.1 of Calycopis cecrops. Taxonomy (NCBI): domain Eukaryota; kingdom Metazoa; phylum Arthropoda; class Insecta; order Lepidoptera; family Lycaenidae; genus Calycopis; species Calycopis cecrops. Next base: position 75,532 of record LUGF01004120.1, on the reverse strand, counting down.
TGCAAAACTCGAGGCTTTGCAGGCGCGTTGCCGGCCTTTTAAGTAAGAATAAGCTCTTTTCTTGAAGAACCCCAGGTCGTATGGGTTCGGAAATACCGACTGTGGCAGCTGGTTCCATAGTAGATAGTATAATTATAAAACAACTCCTGTTCCAGGTCTCTGGTGGGGCGCTGAAGGAGGGAAAGACACAGGGCGAGAACACGTTCACGGTGGACACGAGGAACGCCGGCTACGGCGGCCTGTCGCTCTCTATTGAAGGTAAACGCTAGTTACATAACAATACTAGGTGCGCCCCGCGGTTTCATCCGCGTAAATTTCGATCCTGAGTCGAATCTCGAAAATCTCTAAAATCATCCAGTGGCATCCCATAGGAACATATTTTCGGGATAAAAACTATCCTATGTGTTAATCCAAGTTACCCTCTATGTGTGTGCAAAATTTCATGAAAATCGGTTCAGCAGTTTTTACGTAAAGAAGTAACAAACAAACAAACAAACAGACAAACTTTCACATTTATAATATTAATAAGATAAGATTTTCATTTCTATATTTCTATAGATTCAAAACGCCAAAAAAAAAATATAATTATATTGTTGGTAAATTTTTAAGGGTTTTGTTCGGCAACCGTCAAACACCAACTTCATTTACGTCCTCCGTGCGTTTTATCAAACCACCTCAGATATATATGCTTGATGATGTTCTGAGTTACAAACAATTATGACAAAATTTCCCAACAATGACGATGGACTATAAGAATAGGTACATAGATTTTCTAACAAAAAAATTATAATTTTTTAGACTGTTTACTTAAAAAAAAGTGTTAAAAACAAATAATTATTCTCGCCAAATGAAAAATGAAAATGAAAAAGTTTTTATTCAAAATAGAATTACAGGAATTGCTTTTTGAACGTCAACCATTAAATCTACCACTCTTCAATCTTCAATCTAAAACTTTGAGGTACCGACATAACAAAATTTAACACTAAACGATATGTCACTTGATAAGAATATTATTTCTTTGAAACGAAGCATTCAAGTGAGAGCTGGCAAAAAGTTTACTTATTAAATATGTGGACTACCGTGGTGCTCCGAATAAATATCCTACTAATCCTACTAATCCTATTAATATTATAAAGGCGAAAGTTTGTAAGAATGTTTGTTACTCTTTCACACAAAAACTACTGAACGGATTTTCATGAAACTTTACAGTAATATAGCTTTCATATCAGAATAACATAATAAGTTAAAAAATATAGGGAATTTTGAAGTCCGAAATTCTCGCGGGCGAGGAGCTAGTATAAACGCGAAAACTTGTAAGAATGGATGTACGGATGTTTGTTACTCTTTCACATGAAAACTACTGAATGGATTTCAATGAAACTTTACAATAATATAGCTTATATATCAAAATAACACAGTCACACATGCTGCAGTCGGTATATTGACTTGAAATACACTATTGTAGGGTAAGGTAGCGGGTTGATAATTCGGCCAAATAACATTACACGTTACCATGACAACAAATTTTGCAGCATTCTGTCGGGTCAGCTAGTAAAATCATAGTCACGACGTGTATATAATCAAAGCATAGTCACAGTAAGTGGAAGATAAGTAACTGATATTCCCTAACTCCAGGTCCCAGCAAGGCCGAGATCCAGTGCGCGGACAGCAAGGACGGCGTGCTGGCCATCAGCTACAAGCCCACGGAGCCAGGCTACTACATCATCAACTTGAAGTTCGCCGACCACCACGTGGAAGGCTCGCCTTTCACCGTCAAGGTAAGTTTTTTCTAAGGGGGCAAACGATCAGTCGGAGATTTTTTCAAGACTACCCCATAGACACCCGTATAGAGGATAAACAGATGCGCTGCCCTTCTTTCTCTTCCCACACCCCTGGGCCATTTAGCCTAATTGGGCCGGCACGACCGGAGAGGTACGTCTCGCTTACACGAGACCGGTGTAAAGTTACAGCTGTCCTGTCGCATTTCGTGTGGTGTGTAAGTAGCCGGTGGCCCATGGAGGGAGGAAGAGGAAGGAGGGCAACGCATCTGTTTAACCTATATGCGGATGTCTATGGGCGCCGGTAGTCATGAAACGGCTCCGATTGCTTATTTGCCCTCTCATGCTCATATAAAAAAAAATCTCGTAGCACACAGATTTTTTTATTTATTGTTATTGATAGTTTTAATAGTTTCTACTTTTATCGGCAGTTTCTATGAATTGCCTGTTGTTCTTTTTCGAAGCTTTAAATTTTGAAGGTCCCTCGGGCATTTTTTAGGATGGAAATGTACCTTACATCTGACGAAATAGTAACCGACACCGCGTGTAGCGCCATCTGTTATAATAAGTGCGTACTTATTTTAAAACGAAGTGAGCACGTAAGTATTTAATGTAGGTACAGATTTAATACAGGGTTAGTTTTTGGTCACCGGCCTAATTTTCAGATTTGGTTCAGAATCGCTAATACATTCGATTTATGATATAAAACAAATAAGGAAAATAATATAAAAATATTTTTGTCCCTTACGAAAATAAATACCGTGTTGGTAACATAATTGAATGGATTTTTACAAAAACTACGTAACTAACACTTTTAACTATTTTTTTCTAATGAGGGAAATATAATCTACAGAAAAAGTTACACCAAACAGTTAAAATCGATTTTACAAAAACAGCTTATTTCGCACAGAATCACAGGGTAACAGGGTAAAAAAATTGTACCTATATGTTGCAAAAAGTACTTATTTGCGTGCGTTTTTTAAAAAACGGTGTATCTGAACGCAGATATGTAGTTGTCGGGCGATTACTGACGCCCATAGACATCCGCAGAGACGCCATACAGATGCGCTGCCCTCCTTTCTACTCCCACCTCCATGGGCCACCGGCTACCTACACACCGCACGAAACGTGATAGCACAACAGTCACTTAACGCCGGTCTCGTGTAAGCGAGAGGTACCTCCCCGGTCGTGCCCAATTCGGCTACATGCAAGCATACCGTGCGGCAAAGCCTCTTACAATAACAGAAGAAGTTAGCTTAATTATTGTAATAATAGGTCGATTTCAAATATTTGAATACCCGTTAGGAAAGTCTATTTTATTGTAAGTTGTAACCTACAAAAATAAATAATCTAATAAGACTTTTTAAGCTCGCCAAACTATTATAAAAAAAATTATCCGTTATTTTAAATAAATGATTATTTATTGATTATTTAAATAAATGATATTACAATAAATAAAGTGGAAACGTACGAAACATAATCAGCTGTTGAGGTCAACACACTGTTCGGGTGTTAATGCATATATATTTACGGAGAGATTCAAATCGATGTTTATTTAACAAAATATTACAAATAAAATCAAAACACACCCTTGAAATGATATAATTATATTTCCTTATTTTTAAATATGGCCGGTGACCAAAAACTAACCCTGTATATGAAAATTATATTTTATTAAAAAGTTTTTTGAGCGCGTTAGGCATGTGAGAGTTTTCAATACGCTCGTGGCCAAGGTTTTTTTTACGGCAGGACTAGTGGCTTTTGCTTTAGCAAGTGCTTGACTGTTCGACTCTAAATACTGATTTGTCTCCTTATTTAGAGAAATGAATTAATGTAACGTAATATTATTTTAGCAACATCTATACTTGATAAATATCTACTTAAAAACATAAGTTAATTTAAAAACACGTGTGGTATCTACCTGTTACAATTTGAGTCTAAACTCTCAAAAAAATATTTTTATCAACATGAAATAGTTTAAATATAGAAATGAACAAGAAAAGAGCTAATTATTTAAGTTAGGCAATTTAAAATATATATTTTAAAGAAATAGCCACAACTCTACATTGTTTTTATTAGGACACAAAAATAATTGCTACTTATTTCTTCCAGGCACTTCTTATTTTTTGATACGATTAATTCTTTATTTTTGATGATTACGATATTACGTCAAGTTTTTAATACCCATACAAAAATTTTTGTTGTTGTTGTTGTTGTTGTTGTTGTCTTCTTGTTTTTAAACAAAATGTGTCTTTTATTCTTTCACTAAAAGACACATTTGTTTAAAAACAAGTGAATATTAGTATTGCTGAAGTAGATAACAGATTTAGAAGCCTTTATCCGTACAGGGTTGTTTAGTATTGTGGTTTATGGTTAACCATTGATCGTAGAGAGGGTCAGTGACAGGATGATCATGGATGATGATGACAGCTCCTAGCTTATCACCGTGAGGAGAGGGATACAGATATCCCAAATAGGGACCGTGCAGGAAACGTAGAAGCAAAACACTAAGCAAAAGACAATGACATGTTGACATGTGTCATATCATACGCACAAACTAAAATTTGCTAGCATGAGTTCGAGCGGGAATTGGAACCGAACTGGTTTTTTCACAATAAATTCAAATTAAATAAAGTTTATTTATAACTTTGATTTTCTCAAATCCTTAAATGGAGACGTAACAAATGTTTAAAAAAGCATAAGTTTCACATTTCAGCCACTAGTTGGCGTGGCAGGCTAGAAGCTTGTAGTTTTCCTCTGTCTCCGTTGATCACTATATCTTAGGCGACTCTAATCTGTCACGAGTATTTTACTTCCACTATGGAATATGAATATGAAACAGGCTGTGCAAGTGCCTCCTGGACATCACAACAGCCAGATCAGCTAGAAATATGTTAATATTTAGCAGGTGATAAATAGAATGATGAGAAAATATATAAATAAATGTTATAGAATGGATTTTAGAAATAAATAAACAAATGAGTAATAAAATAATAGTTAATATACTTAGTAATTTGAGCTATGATTTTTATCATTTTATATTCTTGTTTTATATTGTATAAACATACATGAAAACAGGATACATTCCTTTGGCCTCTCTCTGTATATGAGTACTCCTGTCCAGTATAACTTTGGAGATCATAGAGGCACGCAAGCCTCCTCACTACGGTATCAGCATCTTTGGAAGAGGGGAGGGAAAGGGATACCTAAAGGGTTGTGATGGAATCTTTTAATGCGAGTGATCATTATTCCACAAGAGAGGTTGAGAGAGTCTGGAGAGGAGATAATAGGAGTAATAAGACTTAACATTTTGTCCAGGTGTCCGGAGAAGGCAGCAACAGACAGAGAGAGAAGATCCAGAGGCAGCGAGACCCCGCGCCTCTCACGGAGGTCGGCACTAAATGCAAGCTTACCTTTAAGATGCCAGGTAGGAGCACTATGAGTAGTTGTCATTAAAGAAAGGGAGAAAGATTTTTATTGAGCTCATTAACATAAATTAAGTTTACGTATACCTAACTAATTAAGTTAACCTTAACGGTCGCCGCACACTTATCAACTCGGAAAGGGATCGTAACCGTATCACCTCGAGCCGGCTTCTTTGTATGAAACTTCATACTGCAACGCACACTAATGGGAAACGTAACGTAATCGTATCGTCTTCGATTTCTAGGCGAGGCGTATACGATCCCTTTCCGAGTTGATAAGTGTGCGGCGACCATATTTCTCCGTCACATGCCGAGTGACATCCTTTTCAGTTTTGAGTGCTCCTCACATTGTACTGCTGTGCTGATAACAAATTAGTTTTAAGTTATTGTGTATAAGATTTATTTTCTTTTTTGATATGTATATGTATGTTTTTTGTCTTATCTGTATTGCAGTGATGTAGGATTACTGAATTAAGATATTTCTATTTCTAATTAAAAAGACAATTTTACTCCCAGCCTAGAATTTGCCATTCTGAATATTTTTATAAGAGAGTGCTGTACCTATTGTAGTTAAAACTATTTAGCATAACAGGTTGGCACCTAAGCTCACTTAATGCGGGCGTGAAATGACGTGCTGTCATGTTTCCTTTCTTTGAGTGGCACATTGTGCGGGGGTTATTAAAAGGACAAATTATCCGCCTCTGGTTTTGTAGATGGTTACGGCCATTGGTATGGTACCAATGGCCATTTCCACTCATAAATAGATACGACAGCTGCCCGCGCACCCTAAAAAATACCCATATAGTTTTCCTTACGTTAAATTCAAATTTTGTCTAGTAACCAACCAACGCTTTCCGGGATGTAAGGAGAGGTGCTTCTCACATTATTCCGCCTAAAACTTGATGGCTATGCTATCGCGTTTCGTTCAGATTGTGACAGTAGCTCGGACTATGCGGATATTAATGGGCGTAGGAAGTCATCAAATGGCACCGAATGCTCGTTAGTCTCTCTATGCTAAACATGAAACTTGTTCCAGGTATCACGTCGTTCGACCTGGCGGCGACAGTAACAAGCCCCGGAGGTGTATCGGAGGACGCGGAGATCCAAGAGGTGGAAGATGGCCTCTACTCCGTCCACTTCGTGCCCAAGGAGCTCGGGGTACACACAGTCTCAGTCAAGTACAGGGAGATACACATACCCGGTGAGTTACATGTACCGTGAGTGTACATGCGCGAAGAGCAAAGGGAGATACATGCGCGGTGAGTGCGGAGAATGGAGATACATGCGCGGTGAGTACGGAGATACATGTACAGTGAGTGTGGAGATACATACGCGGTGAGTACGGAGATACATGCGCGGTGAGTACAGAGATACATGCGCGGTGAGTGTGGTGATACATGCGCAGTGAGTTCGGAGATACATGCGCAGTGCGTGTGGAGATACATGCGCAGTGCGTGTGGAGATACATGCGCGGTGAATGTGGGAGATACATTAATACAAGGAGATACATGCATGGTGAGTACAGGGAGATACATGCCCAGTGAGTACAAAGTAAAACATACTCGGTGAGTTTAGGGATATACATGCTCCGTGAGTACAGGGCTATAATATATGCCCGGAGAGTTCAGGGAGATACGTACCTACCTGATGAGTCTAATGCACATACCCTCAGTGTCAAACACATAGTACACTCATTTGCTTCTCATGGCCACAAGGTTCACCGACATCAAGTTTTTACACATTTCTTACTTTTTGTATGTAATGTATCTAGTGTCGTACAATTAAAACCCAAACAAACATCCTCACTAAAGCATAACACGTTCTATATTTGACTTTGTGTGATTTACATTAATTTAAATTCTAAAGCATTTCTCAAAATACTTTTAGCAAAACTGCATTTAGTCTATTTTAAAAAATGTTTATGCAGAATTAATAAGGTTGTATACCGGTTTTTAATTAATGGTCACGTACAAAACAGCAATTAAAGTAACTAATGTATTGTAAGCGTGTTTTTAATTATAATCTAAAACGGGTCTATTTATAGAACTTAAGTAAGGAGATTTTTAATATTTTATTCTATTTCTTTATTAGTATAGTTACCTATTTAATGCGTGGATACTAGTAGAGATGCTTAAATTTTTCAAAAAATAAATAAAATTTATGGGATTTCTTTTTTATAAGACCTCATAAGGGTTATTTAGTAATCTGTGATAAGGTATAAAATCATCCTTCTAGTGCATAGCTATTTCTATCAGAGTCAAATCATATTATTTATTTTTGCTTTCATTCACATGGTGCTAGATGCGCTCCGTGGTTGCACCCGCTTGATACAGACAGACAAAATTTCATGCGAAAACGTCTAGACGTTTCGGAGAATTTTATATGCATAGAGATCGTAAATGACTCTGTTTGGCCTGGAGCGTACACTGTAAAAAGCAGGTACGTCTCTTCTATTACCGCTCAACGACTCCAACGCTGCTATCGAAACTTCTGGAGATTCTGCCTGGAGGCGGTAAAAGCCAGGATTGAGCTCTATAATTTACCTACCTATGCATAGTTGGTTAGTGAAGATATAACCAACCGCTGTGAAATTCGAACGGGTACTATTCCTATCAGATGATGAAATGATGGACATGACATAAACAGTAGTACAACGAGTAAGAGGCAGTGCCACACTGCATGGAGCCGAATTGGACACGACCGGGGAGGTACCTCCCGCTTACACGAGACCGGCGTTAAGTGACAGCTGTACTGTCCCGTTTTGTGCGGGGTGTAAGTTGCAGGTGGCCTATGGAGGGCGAAGGAGGGGGGTAACGCATTTGTGTAGCCTTTATGCGGATGTCTATGGGCGTAGTTATGAAAATGGCTCCGATTGCTCGTGTGCCCCCTTATGCTATAAAAATTTAAATTAAATACACTACAAAATTCATTTCATAACATTTCAACCTCTTCCCGTTTGAAAGTGGCTTCAATGTTTCAGTTTGTTGGTCGATTTAGGAAGCATAGAAAGTGTGCAGACTTTTAAAGGTGTCCACTAGTTCTTATTAAACATCTTTTAATCTAGATTTAATAAAATTATCAATATTTTTCGACAGTTTCTCTTACTTATAAAATTTCAACAAAACTGGAAGTTCCTCTTCTATTTGCCAGGAGTTAAAAACTTCTTCCTCCTTCAGGATCGCCGTTCCAGTTCACCGTGGGCCCGCTCCGCGACTCGGGGGCGCACTTGGTGAAGGCGGGAGGGTCTGGCCTGGAAAGGGG
>LUGF01004120.1:39205-49499 GCA_001625245.1 Calycopis cecrops | reverse complement strand
CCTGACTTTTGATGACCTTGTGTCTTGTTGTTTAATAGCAATAATTTTCATCCACAGATTCGATAGAATAGCTGCTAGTCTACTCTTGACGCTCGATCCTATTTGAAGTTTAGAATTAAGATCGAGAAGTTGTCAGTTGTACTCTTGAACGCACCACTAGCGCACGATTGACGCATCACTAGCGCACGATTGACAACTTCTCGATCCCAATTCTAAATTTCAAATAGGATCGAGTGTCAAGAGTAAGCTTGTTGATATTTTCGATTTTAAACATTTAAAAAGACTTACTAAAAAATACCGATCTTTTCTAAAAAAAAGGTTTCACCCAGGCGTACGAGTACAATAAATAAGATTTAGCTGACGCAAATGCTGAACAAACCTGATTATTTAGAGTTCTGCGAAAAAGAAAATATTAACTTTGGTCACATTAGTAGTAATGACCATAATTGGTAATCCAGTTTATTGTAGAAACCTTTTTGTGGTTTCGGGGATAAAAGCATTTACGCACTTTCATCGGTCATTGGTAGGATCAAATAGAATGATTCTCGTAGAGGAGATCACTAAGTACCACTAACCCGGTTGCCATTGGCCGCCAACTGTGCCCGGATCTATCAGCAACTAGGCACTTTTTTTTTTTTTTTTTTTATGATATAGGAGGGCAAACGAGCAGCCGGAGCCATTTTCAAGGCTATCGACGCCCACAAACACCCGCATAGAGACTATACAGATGCGCTGCCCTCCTTTCTCCTCCCAACTCCAACACTTATGGATGTAACCACTGGGAGTGTATTTATAATAATAGGGAACCACTGATAAATAATAATTAGTCGATCTAGATAAACATAAAAAGTTAAAACATGAGTCTTGATGTTCTGGATGTGTTGAAAATGATTAATAGGTACCATGCTTCCATGTCGTCTATCGATCGTTGTTATCTTATCTTATATCTTCTCAGGTGGGCAAAGACGACGCAGACCCCGCGGCAGTCCACGCCCACGGTCCAGGGCTGGGAGCTGTGAAGACAGGTTAGTGACTTGACCCTAAGACATAAAGAGCGTAGTTCCCTATAATATTGCCGTCCATCTTGCAGAAGAGTTGTGCAACGGCTCTGGAAAATAATTATTTTTTTTAACTTTCGGGGGTGAGCAATCGGGTCATATAATGTCGAGACGACGCCCACAGACATCTGCACAACCAACGTTTCTACAATCTACTTAAGCTTCACAAACTAAATTAAACGTAACAGTGGGGTGGTGTTCGAAGAGAAATCTGGCGGTTTTTTACCCGACTGCCAGGGAAGAGTATATGTTTTTGTAAATAAACACTACTTTGAAGTGAGCAGAAAATGATCAGAAATGCTGTGCATTACAGCTGAATTGGGCAGGCAGCTTGAGCTCTCGTTCACAAGATGTCGTGCTAGGAATGCTGTAGAGTTGATTGCGTTTTTTAAGTTTTCGGTGGCAACACGTCTGCTTATAGTGGAATGACAAGGGTGGCCTCAGCACCAGGTTGCCTCCGTCTGAGCACAGGTGAAACACAAGATTCATGCTTTAAGGATTTTCAATCAGAAGAAATGACGTCACGGTTTGCATGACAGTTTCGCGGATGTCTTGGGGCTCTTGGCACTACTGGCTCCACACAATCATTATCATTAATTTAAGAAACTCTTGTCCGTGTAGCGCTTGCTGTTTTTAACCGATTCCTTGCCACCTTCATATTTCGAGCCTTTCCTCCCCGGCTCTATGCCCTTCGATGACGCGCGAGTCGCGTCATGGGCCCTCCTGAATGATGACGCACCTAGCGTGTCATTGGCCACCTACATCATCTTCAGCAGGAGAGCGTCCACTGCCGGACATAGGTCCGCATACAGATGTCGATCACGAGCCAGTTGCATCATCCAACTTGACCAAGTGGACAATCCACCGGGTTGGGCTCCAACACTCCCTCTCCCGCTGCGGGGCCGTCACTCATACAATAACAAAAGGAACATTTTTCAATAAGCTTATTCTTTCCTCAAAGGTCGGCAACGCATCTGTTAGACCTCCAGTGTTAGGTACGGATGTCTGTGGGCGTTGGTGATCACTTTACATCAGTTGACCCAACTGCTCGTTTGCTTTCTATACTATAAAAAAGTGATTCTTTTTTAATATTTAAAATATTGTGCCAGGTGCGAAGACAGATCTCATCATCAACACGTGCAGCGCGGGCGCCGGCATCCTCGCCGTCACCATGGACGGGCCCTCGCGCGTGTCCATGGACTGTACCGAGGCGGAGGAGGGGTACAAGGTGGGTTGAGGAGCTTGGAGTATTGGGGGGGTGAATGCTGTAGCGTCATAAAGTAGTGTCATGCTGAATCGGGTCGGCATGACTGGGAAGGTTCTTGCACGCACGATAGTGGCGTAAAGTAATAGCTGTACGGTGTGTGATTCCGGTGGACCATGGAGGGCGAAGGAGAGTAACGTCTGTACACCTCCGCTGCGAATGTTTATGGGCGTCGTGAGTCATCAAATGCTCCGACTGCTCGTCTGTCCCCTACTATAAAAAGAGATGTGGAAATGGGCAGTAAATTTATTTCCAATGCTACTAATGTGTCGTAACAAATAATAGCGGAAACAACGTATAAGTGCGCCAGATCCTTCACGGGCGGGAAGAGAGAACCGATTGCCTTGTCACGGTCCTTACAGATCTGTCCTCTCTCTACATTAATTTGTCATCCCCATCGGCACATAAGTTAATAATAAGTCCTCGTTCTCGGATCAATATGACTTAGGGATCTTCAAGAAAAGTGCCTACTCTCATCTTAAAGGTCGGCAACGCAACTGCAAAACCCCCGGTGTTGCAGATGTATGGGGGCGTCGGAAATCACCTTCACCTCGGTGACTCGACTGCTCGTTTGACCCCCTGCACAATAAAAAAAATATTATTAGGCAGAATATGACGATGGGGATAGTCGTAACTAAGCACTACTGTTTTAGCTGCTAACTGCTAATTTTACTGCTGTTACTGTCCAGTCCTTTCTTTACACAGCTTGTCATTGACTGTGCGCCGTGAGTGAAGAATGTTAACTACAGAACAGCAAGTCGGCAAAATGCCACGGGGCCCCCGCTGGAAGGGGCCCCAGCCGGAAGGGGCCCCAGCCGGAAGGGGCCCCCAGCCGGAAGGGGCCCCCAGCCGGAAGGGGCCCCTGCTCAGAGGAGAATCCCAACTCTCAACATTTATTATTACACAATTCGTAAAAAAGCTTCTTCATGTTTTATGTCGGGGGGCCCATCCGATGAATTTACCACGGATCTCGAGCGGTATAGTTGCGTCACTGCTATCCTTAATTAATTCATCATCATCATCATCATCAGCCTATTGCAGTCCACTGTTGGACGGCGGCTTCTCACATAGCACGCCAATGGCATCGATCTTCGGCTAACCTTTCCCACTTCCTGTCCACAGCTTTAATTAATGATTGTTTTGTAATCAGGTGCGCTACACGCCGCTGGCCCCCGGCTTCTACTACATGAGCATCAAGTACAACGGCCATCATATCGTGGGGTCGCCGTTCAAGATCGAAGCCAAGGGTAAGGAAACATTCAGGTTTTCGGGATAAAGAACAACGAATATACAACAATTATATTGGGATTAATTAATTTAAGCTTTCACGATTTATATTCATTATATTTATATAGGTATATAAACAACTTTAAACGGAACTTAATCGCGTACTATTATTATATTATATTTGCTAACCTTATTTAATTTGTACTTACCGCAATATTGTAAACAGAAGTACAAAAATAACAAATAATTACCTTAGAAACTTGAATACACTAATGTAATAAATGTACTATGGACATCTGGAGACCTGGTGACCCGAAATACAGGCCCCTAAAGCCTGGCTTGGACACCAGTCTCGACCAATATACCATCATAAATGTTATTAGGTTCCTTATGTTGCTTAATAATTATTGTAACAAAATGTATATTGTGGTGAGAAATAAATATTATTATTATAATTAAAGTATTTACCTCGACTCTCGACGTTTCGGCCGTAATGCAACGGCCGTGGTTACGAGTAGACTCTGAGTAGACCTGTCTTGTAGAATCGTGAGAAAGTTAGGGCAAGTTGAAGAAAATGCTAACACAAATTAGATTAGGTACACACTACGTGCTGTATTTACTTGGTTTCGGCCAGCAAATGTGGTAAAAAACCAGCGTTAGCTGAGAGAAACAACAATAATAATACTAATTGTTTATTTCAGAAATAGTCCATATTGTGGTTAGTAATAATTATATAGCCTTACTTACGGCTAGTAACAAAAACACTTAAAAACTAGTTAGGAAGCTCATTATTTTGGGCCCGCGTGTAGCCATCCAGCGTGGACCTTCATCGTGGCCTAATTATAATTGTAATTATTTATAGAAATAGAAAAAAATCAGCAATAATTTACATTAATTACAAAATTAATACACAACACATACTACAATACATAACATAATAATCCTATTAATATTATAAGTGCGAAAGTTTGTAAGTTTGTTTGTTTGTTACTCCTTCACGCAAAAACTGCTGAATCGATTTTCATGAAATTTAACACATACATAACTTGGGATAACACATAAGATTTTATCCCGAAAAAATGTTCCTATGGGATACCATGGGATGATTTTCAATTTTCCACGGGATCGAAATTTACGCGGGTGAAACCGCGGGGCGCAGCTAGTACATCACACAATAACCTGCTAACTTCCTTCAGGTGAGAACCTCGCCGAGATCGGCGCGCAGGAGACCTCCTCCGTCACGGTGGAGACGGTGCAGAAGGTGGCCAAGGCCGACAAGAAGCAGGGCCCGGTGCTGCCCCACTTCAAGTCCGACGCCACGAAGGTCACCAGCAAGGGCATGGGCCTGAAGAAGGCGTACCTGAACAAGCACAACCAGTTTACTGTGCACGCGGGAGACGCGGGTGAGTTGCGGAGTTTACTCGTGCGGTGTGTAGCCGGTGGCCCATGTTAGAGGGCAACGCATCTGTATAGTGTCGGTGCGGATGTCTATGGGCGTCAGTAACTCGGTAGTCATGAAAATGGGTCCGAAAAAAAAACATGATCATACAATATGTTGAATTTACTCATGATCTTATATTATAAAGTATTTATTTAAATATTTTCATAATTAATATATTTTAAATATTTTATTTAAATAATTAGAAGCAAAGTAGTGTGAAACAGAATCTTTTTACATGTCAGTTCCCCTCAATGGCTGTGGGGCAAAAATCTCTAATTCAATCCTAAACTTAATTGTTCATTGTCGTCTATCAAGTTTACTTCTACGACTTTTAAAGAAATCGTACTTCCCAAGTGTCCTCTGTCGGGTCAACAATCTACGACTCTTAAATAAATCGTACTTCTCTGCCTCTACAACTCTTAAACAAATCGTACTTTCCAAGTGACCTCTATCGGTTCTACCTACCCGACAATTAAGAAATCGTATTTTCTAAGTGGTACTATATCGGGTGTATCTCTACGACTCGTAAAGAAACCATAATTACCACGTGTCCTCTATCGGGTCTATCTATATGAATCTTATTTTTAAAAGTCTTTGAGACGGAATTTTTAGGACTTTTTAAGAAATCGTAGTTCCCAAGTGTCCCCTATTGGGTTTACCTTTACAACTATTATGAAATCGCACTCCCGAATTTTCTTCTCTATCTAGCTATAAGTCTAATCTTTTCTTGTCTATCTCTACGACTATTAAAGAAAGCGTTTATTTCGCTGTCTACAGGTAACAACATCCTGTACGTCGGCATCTATGGCCCGAAGGGCCCCTGCGACGAGGTCCAGCTGAAGCACAAGGGCAAGAACAACTACGAGTGCTCGTACATCGTGCGCGACAGGGGGGAGTACATCGTCATCGCCAAGTGGGGGGAGGAGCACATCCCCGGCTCCCCCTACAAGGTGGAGGTCTAAGTCAGTGACAGTGCGGATAGCTTAACGTGTTTTAGGCTGGTTAGGACTAGGAGAAAATCTAGGAGGACGGGTGAAGAATTTCGGAAAAAAGATCTATAATTAAATTGAAAAACTAAAAAAAACCCCACACATACTTAAATACGCTCAAAATATACCTACTATTTAGTAGGATAAAAAGACTGAGTTGGTAGGGAATTGTTATGGAATTTCTTGACTCCTAAAAGCGTCACTTTACTAAATTATCACTCCCGAAAACGGATAAGTCTTTACGTTGAAATTCAGTAAAAGTTAGTAATAGTTCTACACAGGTAGCTTTATCTAAAGTAAACATTTTGTAAAGTTACATCTTCGTTGAGTGGCAAAAGGACCTAGATCACAGTACTAAGAAAATCTATCCAATAGTAAGACGCAATGTGACAAAATTTATATTATAAGAAAAGACTGTTCTAACAGATAAAACATGTTAAGCTACTTGCTAACCTGCTCAGTAAAATATATTTAATTATATTTATTATCTGTATACATTTATCTATTTTTGAATACTCCGATTTTAATTTTAAAGTGACTTTATATTGTTATATATCTATTTTGAGAATATACTGTAAATTTGGTAAAAAATGGAAACATTAGAAGTTAGTTATATTTTTTGGGACTTAAATTCTAGTTTTCATTACATTCTAGTCGTGTCGAAATCTGATCAAAGCTAGTCATAGATATCGTTTTTTTTTGTATTCTACAATTTTTAATGTAATATTGGCATTTTGTGAGTTCTTAACTTTTACTTGTCTTAAGATAGATAAACAGAAGCTATGTTTTATATGTTCAAAATTATTTTTTGTTTCCAAAAAAAAATTTCGGCATTTTCTTTTTTTATTGACTCTGTTTTATCTATCATCTAATTATATGGTTCTCATTTAGTAATTAGGGCGACTAAATGACAATACATATAAAAAATATTCCCTATTATTTTAAGCGGAGGTGCATCTTATAAAATATTGTTATGCGAAGGTGTTGGGTCCTTCTGAAGCGTTTTTTTTTACAAAAACGTTCACGACAGGGCCTGCTTGGCTTAACTTTGCAACTGTCAACTGTCGAAGATTTTTTTTGTCGTTTTCTAATTCTACTAACATCCAAAACCTTCGGCGTCGACAGTTCGTATAAGATGCGCCTTACACCTATCATAGCGTATTTTGCTTATTAATTTTGAATGATTTTGTATGAGTTTTACCTACGTAGGTAGACACCCTTATTGTAAATACATATTTTAAGTATCTATTTAATATATTTGCGACTGTTAACTAAATAAAAGATAAAGACAATACTGTGTATCATTTATATTTTATTCTATTACTAGTTGATCCAACATCCGTTGTTGTGTCATAATTGGAAAATATGTTGTCATGGTAACGTGTAATGTTATGTGACCGAATTGTCAATCCTTTATTCTGCCTTACAATAGTGTATTTCAAGTCGAGATACCGACTGCAGTAGTATATAGGTACTTACTTAGTCTGGCCATAAATACTGTTACAATTGAAAATAAAAAAATATTACATTTGAATTTGGAATCTGTCATTTTTATGCGATTGCTCATTGTATGTTCATATTGGCGCCAATACATTGTACAATATTTTGCGATATTAAAACGAAGTGGGGTGACAAAGAGAACAGAAGATGGTGGTGGATTGATGATAGCTTACCACAAAGTAGGCATGGAGCCAAATGCAATTTTTAAAACTCTCCATACACTTGGTATTATTCAAATGTTTGTGTACCGGGCTATTAATAGGCACAATGAGACTTCCTCTGTTTGTGACTGAGAAAGATCTGGCCGTCCGCATAGTGTTCGTATGAAACAGGTGGTCAAAGCAGTAAGGGAAATTATTTTAAGAAATTCTGTCCGAGATCAAAAGATTTTATCTCGGGATATAAGGATACCATCTAGATCCATGTAGCGTATTTTAAGAATTGACTGAGGACTTACAGTCTGTAAGAGACGCACTGGTCATTTCTTAACTGAAAAATAATGTTATACGCAAAGGGAGGTCACCGAAAAATTTTGTTCACGGATGAGAAAATTGTTACAATTGAGCAACATTTTAACAAACAAAATGACCGTATTTATGCTCAAATCTCTAAGGAAGCTTTCCAATTAGTCGACAGAGTACAACATGGGCATTATCCGAGTTCAGTGAGGGTTTGGTGGGGTGTTGGCTATGAAGGAGTGCCTGAGCCATATTTTTGTGAAAAAGGTATCAAAACATATATACACATATATGCACAAGTATATCAAGATACCATTCTTGAGAAGGTAGCTAAGCCCCTTATTATTAAGGATAACACCATGTTCTATAACCAAGTATGGTGCTTCTAGCAAGACTCTGCGCCGGGTCTCGGTCTAAAGTTAGGTCCATGCCGTCTTGGTTGGTACAGCTTGCTCTAAACGCCATGATAATTTGGAGTCCCCAAAACAAGGCATACGATTAGCAGTGAAGAATTGTCCCAAGGAAAGAGTGCGTGCTTCTATTGATAACTGGCCTCTTTTTCTTTTCTTTTATGGTATAGAGGGCCAAACGAGCAGTCGGAGCCAATTTCATGACTACCGGTTGAGACATCCGCTTAGAGGCCATACAGATGCGCTGCCTTCTTCTCTCCTCCCACCTCCATGGACTACCGGCTACTTACACACCGCACGAAACGCGACAGCACAGCTGTCACTTTACGCCGGTCTTGTGTAAGCGAGAGGTACCTCCCCGGTCCTGCCGGCCCAATTCGGCTGCATGCATGCATACAGCGTGGCACTACCTCTTGCAACGTATAAAGGACTGTATTGCAGCCAATGGAGACCACTTCGAATAAGATTTTTATATTTTTAATTGTTTTATATTTATGTATTAAATTAACAGACTGTAAAAGTAATAAATGATTTTTGCAATTCATTTATTTTTCTTGTCATCGGAAGTTATGGCTAGAGCCTAGACTAGGTATATTGATAAATTGTATCCTAAATGATACCGAGGACTAATACCTACATAACAAACAAGTTTCATCAAAATCCGTCCAGTAATTTTTGCGTGAAAGCCGCACAAGACAGACAGAATGACATCTTCCAGAGTTTATTATATGTATGTCATCTGAGTGATAAAATTATCAACATTTTTTATAGAAGGCCAAACGAGCAGTCGGAGCCAATTTCATGACTACCGGTTGAGACATCCGCTTAGAGGCCATACAGATGCGCTGCCTTCTTCTCTCCTCCCACCTCCATGGCTACTTACACCCCGTTCGAAACGAGACAGCACAGTCACTTTACGTCGGTCTCGTGAAAGAGAGAGGTACCTCCACGGTTGTGCCGGCCCAATTCAGCTGCATGCAAGCATGCAAAACGACGTCTGCTCGTTATCTTCCAAAGGGTTTAAAAAGACCTGTTCTCTATATCTTCTATTCTTTTTGAATACCTTTCATAACTGAGTATAAGAGAGGACATAAGTTTTTCCTCCCTAATTGACCTGTAGGCAATTGAAAGTTTTGGCGTTCATTATATCATAATATAACCGTCATAGTGATGTGATCAGTAGTGGACCAATAGTGACCACGATGACAGCTCCTTCTAGTCCAAACCCTAATTCAGTAAGACCGGGTGGACCGGTAAGAGAAAAACTAAAAATCCGTTAACAGACATATTTTTGAAGATGTAGGTATTTTTTTACGGTAGGCATTTTCATGACTACCGAGGCCCATAGACAACCACATTAAGGCTTCATTGATGCGCTGCCCTTTGATCTCCTTCCCCCTCCATGGGCCACCGGCTACTTACACACCGCACGAGCCGCAGCTGACAGTTTACGCCGGCCTCGTGTAAGCGAAATGGACCTCCCCGGTCTCTTACTAAAATTGTTTGTGTAACTGCCGCATTATAGTCATCTCAGGCTGTCACGACAGGGAACGTACTCGCTTCTAGTACCCCCGTGAAGTGATAGCTATGTCACGTTTCGAGTATCATGAGAGTCGGGTGTGCCACGTGAAAGATTTTATCTCAAACAAATTATTCGTATCAAGATTTCTAATGTTAAAGGATGTCATTATCTAGTATTTCTTATCAGTAGGTATTTCAGTCCTATTCTGATAAAATAATCGCGTACTTACATATTGTTGAAAAGCCAATTGTAGGTCGCCACACAGTTATCAACTCGGAAAGGGATCGGAAACGGATCACCTCGAGCCGGTCAGTATTCTTTGTATGAAACTCCATAGTGCAACGCACACTAATGGGAAACGGATCGGAAAGGGATCGGAAACGCCTCGGCTTACGGCGAGGCGTCAACCAGGCGTCAACCATCCG
>LUGF01004120.1:12884-32290 GCA_001625245.1 Calycopis cecrops | reverse complement strand
AAGAGATTGCGTGCCCTTAGGATGTTGGGAAGGAGGGTCAAGGGATTAATGTCCTTATTAAGGGCTGCTCATTCATTATGACATGTTAAAACCGACCCTCGAACGAAAAAGTGACGTATTATGAAATATATCCGGAAAAACTGACGTATTATAAAATATATTCTTAAATATAAAATTTAAATGTTCCTTTATTCTTCGTTATTTATTAGTATGCGTTTTATTGCTTTTTTATAACGACAATATAGAAAAAACAATGTAATTTGTTTACCTGTCATCATCATTATTTTGAGCCCTTGTCTGTTTTAACTTTTAAGTAGATTTCAACAACATGGCTGACATATGTGTGATACAGAAAACTAAGTAGAATCATACTTAAAAGGGATTTTATCACATTCTGACTAGCTGTGTCTCGCGGTGGTAAAGGCGCGGCGGAAAGAAATATCCATTTGACCGGAAAATAAAAGTAATAAAAAAGTAATATGTTCTCCCAGGTTTTAATCTGTGCTAAATTTCGTCCAAATCTCTTAAGTAGCGTGAATGACTAACAAACATACATTATAAACTATTGTTACAATACTTGTATTAAATAATATACTTTTTATGCCACTTTTTACTTTATTTTTATAGTTTAAGGGGACAAACGAGGAATCGGAGCCATTTTCTTATTTCTTTTGTTTCTTGACTTTCGCATAGAGGTTGTAGATGCGTTGCTCCCTTCCTCCGTCTCCCTCCATGGGCCACTCGCACATCGCACGAAACAGGTTCCGATAACTAATCAGTTATATTGTTATATTAGTAGGATGATATAGTGAGGATTCACAGATTAATTCAGCTTCCTGACCTTGATTGGATCACTGGATGTCCTCCGGCGCTGGCCGCTCCAGTGCCTATTTTCCGGTTAATTATTTCCCAGTATTCGTTCGTTTAGAACTGGTGGTCGATTACAAGGAGGAAAGACATTCTCCGTACTCCGTCCGATGAATTTGTATTAATTGAATAATTGATAACTACTTATGTATTGTATAGTCGTTGTATGAAATGTATAAATGTTGATAATGGTTTCAATTGAATGTAGGTAACGGATCATACACGAGCGACGGGAAAAAAAGAAAAAAAAAGAAAAAAAAATGTAATAATGTATTAGTGTAAAATTGTCAGAAGCAGCAGGCGTATTGTGCAAACTTAATAAAAAAATTAAAAAAAAATAACATTCTCCGTGCGGTCCAGGGTGGATGCGAGTCTTGTCGTTCCTTGCAATTACTATGTCTAACTACGTCTAACAGTGGACAGGTGAAGTCTGATGATGATGAATCTTCGTTCGTAAGTAGTAAGTTGATAATTGATATGGTGTCATCACATTTTATGGTAACGAAAACTGTAGGTAATATTTGTGTTAAATGGAATAAAGACTCAATTCTAGACGTGGTTTTGTTTCTATGTTTGTATGAGAACGAGTTTGACTTCGTTCTTTAATCTTTGATTCTGGCACTGAGTTTACTAAATAAGCAGTGTAAAACTTGTGTAAGAAATATTAATAATATTTATATTATTGATATTGATATATCGGAAATCGTTTAAATGTTAATAAGTTTTGTAAAGCCTAATATGGTAGCCCACACCAGGCTGTGGTATGGTATGTGGCAGATAGGTACTGCTCGAAATAGTAAAAGTTACAATTATTAAAGTTACATTTTATATATTTTTTACATTATCTATGCCTATGGTAATATGTAGTGACTTATTTTTGGCCAGAAATACATTGTAATACGTAATGTATTGTTCAAATTAATCTCAAAAGTAATTTGCTTAAAAATTTCTTCGTCGCAAAAACGGGTGACAAAAAGTTGCGGCCGCGTTCGGACAGTTTTCGGCGTCCTAAAATTATTATTAATTGTGGACATATATCCCGTCTGTTTATCTGAGGACGTTGGGGTTACAGGGCTCCCCCTAATAAGGCGTAGTTTTTGCCGCCCTTAATTTGTTACGTCACTTAACTTTTTTATGCAAAAATGTAAGCAGTATTTATGTTTTGTTTTATGCCACCGTATGGGTGTTTCTCGGTCACAAATTATTTATTTGTTTATTTCTTTTCTTAGAATTAAAATTACTGGGTAACCCAATTCAGTAGTGAAACACATTAAAAACTATATTTCTACATCTAAATATTATTTACAAATCTTAAGTTTGATAAGAGATTATATAGGTAAGAAGAGGTAGTGCCACGCTGCATGCAAGCATGTAGCCTAATTGGGCAGGCACGACCGGGGAGGTACCTCTCGCTTACACGAGACTGGCGTAAAGTGACAGCTGTGCCGTCGCGTTTCGTGCGGTGTGTAAGTAGCTAGTGGACCACGGAGATTGGAGGTTGTCTCTATGCGGATGTCTATGAGCGTCGGCAGTCATGAAAAGAACTCCGGCTGCTCGTTTGCCCCCTTATTAAATAAATAAAAAATAAATATCACAGCCGCTATCTTTGTGATAGCTAATGCTGTCGGGTTGCGTGCGGCTTGTGTTCAGATGGCCCTTTGGGCCGCACAACCTTGGCTCTTGTTTCGTTTGTCCGACAATTTAAGACCACTTATTTGTAACCTTCATTTTCAGTCCACTGCACGTAAACGAGTTCGATATTATAGGAAAAATCTATGAGTTTTCTTGATCGACCTCAAATGTTTACAATAAAAACTTAGTCAATGTCAGAGGCGTCCATGCGTCAAATATTGGCGCAACGCGGACAAAAACACCAAGTAATCTACCTAAATAGCGCGAAATCAGCCGGCGACATTACTAAATCTGCGATCACATTTTTTTTTGTGTAACAATTACAATATTCATAATTCATTTTGTAACGAACGATCGGCGATGTTTGAATTTGGAATTCGCGTTTGTGCAATGTTTGCATTTGGAATTTAGTTGGATTTGAAATGTTTTTTTCTGACGTTTCATTTGTGCCATGTGTGGCGTTTTTATACTTTTATAGTAAAACTTCTATACGCGTGCTTGACATAGGGAATAAGATGGCGAGAGCGTGACAAAAATCACACATCGGGCGAGGCCAACAGAATTTGTCATTCAAATTCAAATTTGATTTAACTTTTTGTATTTAAAAAATAAATATCATAAATACAAATGTTTTGTTAAATATATCTCCTACAAATGTATAGGTACTTATTGTATCTACTGTGAATCTGCATTAGATTTTATAATAAGTATTACGTAACCAACAAAAAACTTAGTAGTAAAACTATTTAGTATCTAAGAAAATTTCAAACATGTGGGTATAAATATGCAACACATTGTAGTCAGCGCAAGACAAAAGCTACACGTGTTTTCATTTTCCCTAAAAAGTAATTTTCTCATTCTTATAAGTTTTTAAATAGCTCATTGGAAAATAGTTCGCCATTTTATACAATAAAATTAAAAATTTGAAATTTGAATTAGGAACAATTCGGGCGACACGTGCCGAACGCTTCATTTCAAAAGAAGAACTTTTCCGTGCTGTCAAGGAGTGACCGAGACCCACATCGCGCCAAAAACACAATCTCAGACGATATTAATCCATAAACCAACTGGCTAAGAGTCGAGACGGACGCAAATGGCGTTTTTGCGCCAGTTTTTCACGCTTTTGTCACCCAAGTGAATGAAAAAGTTTGAAATCGTGCGCCCCAGTAAAAAAACCGTTTAATATGACATTGGCGCGGATTTGGGCGTAGAAATTAGTTTGGAACGTTGAATTTTATCGCAAGCAAATAATTATTCATACTTCACACCTAATAGTTGGTAATGCAACCGAATTGACGGCTTTGTTACGAGTTGACACTGCCAAAAACGTCGCTAGAAAAATAAAGATTAATATATTTTTCTCTTAAAAGAAAAAAAAGAGTGATTCGAAATTCAAATTTTCCATGGCACACCTAATCTTTCCTTTAAGATAACTTTTACCTACGCAGGGACAAAATACAGATATTCTTATATGGCTTACAAGTTACATGCCATGTATGCAAATGTTGAAATCTAGAATAACTGTGCATCTGTAGTAAAGGCATTGTCACATGACACCACAGTAGTGTCATTTTTTTTGACTGATCGGTAGCCCATTGGATGGGAGGACTATTAGGGGGTAGGATCTCTATAAAAAACAGAGACACAGAACAATAATACAAAAAAATCGACCCGGAAATTGTACCTGGATGAACGATCTGCGTAAACACTAAACAGAACCACGTGTGAACTTCGTGTTCGCGATTTAATTCCAGAGTACTACCAACATTCCGGTATGTAAAATGTACATTTTTTTTTATTCCGAAAATAGTACATCCGTCTAACTCACCACGGCCGTTTATTGTTTAAAGTCGGTAGAAATATATCCGACAGATTAAAAATGAATTTATATACGTGCTAAGCGGAAGACCTTCTTAACATCTTTTTAATGTACTATAATGTGGCCTTGTCGAGTTAGCCTTCCGCCAGAGGTCGTGGGTTCATATTCGGCAATTTTGGTGATTAGCGTTTGTTATTGGGATTTGAAAATTGCACACATTTCCTATAAGAATTTGAAGTTGGAATCATTCAGTAATACCAACATTCTATTTCAAATAATTTAAAAAAGGAACGTAAACGTTTTTAAAGATAGCGCCAGTGACGTTGAAATCATTCAGTAATTCCAACATTCGATTTCAAATAATTCAAAAAAGGAACGTATTTTTTTAAAGTTGGCGCCATTGACGCATCGGAGCCGGAAGTCAAAACGGATCTACTGACCTGGGATTTTTTATTGTAAAAGGGCATACGAGCAGTCGGAGATGTTCAACGTCTATAACGTCACACTGCCTTTCTTCTAACCGGGGCCTACCCAATTTTGATGCAATGCATCAAGACCTTCCCACCTTACTTAAGCATAAAGTTTCCAATAATTAGTAATAAACAGACATCTTTAATGATCACTTTCGTTTGACATGCAAAGTAAACAGCATATCACCGAGAGCGGTGCAATGTGCATGCACGCCGTGCGGATGTGTGGCACCTGTGCGCACACCTGTACTCCAGGTGCCCGTTTAGGATTAAGATATTGTGTTACTTTGTTTGAATATGATATGGTTACTACTTATCTTAAACGTATTGGGCAGGTTATACAAGATGACTAAAAACTGTGGGTGTGACTGGAGTTTGCTTCATAGACATGGGTCTGAATTGTAGTGTTTAGTGATAGGTTGTAAGAGCACTGCAGTTAGTTGGGGCAGCACGACCAGGGAGCTCTTTTTTTTTTCTTTTTTTTTCGTGGGGAAATCCATCCTGGGTGGGATCCGATAGGTGTGTGGAGCTCGCGGCGGAGACGAATACCCACTAAAACCCAACGGGTACCATCGGCCGCCCATGTTGCAGCGCCCCGGATCTGTCAGCGACAGGACACAGGGAGGTCACTCTAAGTAACCGGAACACCGTTCAAAACGTTCTGTAAGTTCCCCGTGACCCATGGAGGGGGAGTAAGAAAGGCAATGCACCTGTATAACTTCTATACGGTGGGGTTTGATTCGATGCGTCTACGGGCTTCGACAGTCATAAGAATTCCCTGAATGCTCGTTTGTCCCCCTATATCGTATAACAGTAAATGTACACAGAGTTGCGCGGCACATGCGGCGTAGCTAGCTGTGACACGCGACTTTATTCATATTTTTAATACCAAGTCTTTTCATAAATGTCAACTAAGTATAGTAGTAAAAAAAATATAAAAAATATCCTCAACAATGGGTGAGGCCTATGTCCAACAGTGGACTGCAATAGGCTGATGATGATGATGATGATGATCCTCAACAAGCACCAAAGTATAGCTTAAGTTCTACAACGGGCTTATACAGATGAAGCTGCACTGGGCCTTCAGTCTGCTAGCGTAGAAGCGATCTTAAAAAAAAACGGGCTGTAGAGACTAGACTTACGCAGGCCACATAATAATGCACAAGTGTGCATACACACACACACACAGACACGTGTACATATCCCGACCGCATCTCCGGTGCGGGATTGACAGCATCACGGGCTCAGCCACTGGTCCACATAACTAAGTAATTTTAGACCGCTACTACGTAACTGCATTCTTTTATTCAAAGTCTGTTGTTTCATACCGATCGAGTGATCGAGCTTTTTATAGAAGAAAGCTCTATCGAGCTTACGTCGCTTATGTCGCTTCACACTTTAGAATCATCTAAGTGTAAACTCCTAAGGTCCTTATATACGGGTTTTATTTACACAAGTATCTTGATAATAAAGAGAATAATTTGTATTTACTTTTAGTATAAAAGGTAATATATTTTTTTTAATTTTTGTTGAGGTAATGTTCAATTTCTCAATTCTTTTACTAACGGAAAGCTTCACGAGCGCACTACGAACATTTTTATGATAATTAAAAAAACATCGGTTACAATTAAAATTGGCAAAATGAATTTGACGTTGTGTATCTAAAATTCTGTACCATGCTGTTGATTTTAAACTAAAATGTGACAATGAAAACTTAAAAGAAATGTTTACTTATCATTATTTTTGTTATTTACCTATGTGAAATAATTAAAATCTAGATATTCTGAGAGATATTTATAGATAAAAACGGTAAAAATAAACAGGTTCACCATTTTTATAATTTCGACGTTTTTACATTTTCTGATTCTCTTTGTATTAAATACATAATAAAATTTTAATAACTTTGTTTTTTTCAGTATCATTGTAAATCTGTGCAGTTATTTTTAACTATTGTATTTTAGATGTTACGTAAGTAACTAGTGTCTTTTGTTTAACTGCTCGCACTCAAGGCCGTAATGTGAAAATGTCAACAATTTAACAATTTTATGTATTTTTGATGATCAATGTAACCCAGCATCAGTTGTATTTTAACTGCCAAGTTACCGATGAACTGAAAATGAGAATAACATAGTAGAAATGCACACATCTATACTTCTATACTAATTAGTATAGGCAGGGGAAATATTTTTTGATTGTTTGTATCGACTTGTTATTTTTTTTTATGGTATAGGAGGGCAAACGGTAAGCGTCGGTAGTCATTTTCATGACTACCGACGCCCACAAACATCCGCATAGATACAGCTATACAGATGCGCTGCCCTCCTTTCTCCTTCCACCTCTATGCCATCGGCTACTTACACACCGCACGAAACGCGACAGCACAGGTGTCACTTTGCGCCGTTCTCGTGTAAGCGAGAGGTACCTGCCCGGTCGTGCCGGCCCTATTCGACTGCATAGTATAGTATGCAGTGTGGCACTACCTCTTACAAAAATCCTTCTTTTCCTACTTTATCAGGGTTGAGCTAGTTTCATTACCGCACGAAACGCGACAGCGCAGCTCAACATTTTAAAATGAAAAATTTGTTCAAACGACGCGAACAAAAAACCATTACTAATACAAGGTAATATAAGATCGATGGATCCCATCGTTAGCCCGGTCCAGGCCCATTATAATTTCCGCCGCACGATGCGCGGGAGCAGATGTCGCATCCGTCTCCGAAGGACCAAACTCCGTACGCCATGAAATTGGAAAAAAACCTTAAAGCATTGTGATAAGGTTTAAAATACTTTGTTCATTTCTCATGTACAGTCGTCTTCGATATAACAATGTTGATTTAATGTACTCCCGCTTTATAGTTCAATCTTGTTTGGTGTTATGCAGATAATTGTATTGTATGTAACAGACTTTGCGAGATCTATTTTGAACCTTATCCAGTTGGGTTAAGGTGGGTAATGTACAAGTTGGGCGATTCGCAGAATGTGATCATTTTGTAGTGGTTTCTGAGATAATGCGATCGAAGTCGGGCCGGATGATGCTGTGTAATATCACCCACATTTATATTACTTAAGTTATATTATAGATATAATTATGAGGTGTGAATGTGGGGTTATCATATAGGGCGCTAAGTTATATCTTAGTGTTATATTATAGTCTAAGACCCGTCTGCTAATCTTGGCTGTATATGGACGTGGTAGTCACTGATCACCTGCTCGTTTGCCTTCTATTTCCGAAATATGTCTAGGCATGTATTACTAGATGTACCATCAGTTTCACTCGCGTAAAATCAACCCTTTTTGGGGTTAAAAATAAAATTATTTTATTCCAGTAACATTTAACTACACCATACATAAAGTAGTCCCACAGTTTTAGCGACAATGATTAAAAACATACACAAAATATTTAAGAACATAAACCTTGAGCTTCGAGACATTTGTATTCTTAAATGGAAAGAATTCATTCAGCTATTATTTACAAATAATTTATTGAGTTACCGAGATACGCAGCTAGACAAACATCTGCATGGATCACCATGACAATGGCGTGTAACGGTTTTGGACGATGACCGCTTCTCCCTATAAGCTGCCCCACACTTTATTGTGTAACAGTGATTAGCGTTAAGCTCACGCCGAACGATTTTTGGGGAAGACATGGAGATATTTTCAAATGTATTCTTTTGTCAAAGTTATTGTATTTTTAAAATTATTATTTTTCAAATGTTTTATAATTTAAAAATTATTCTATTTTTAATATAAATAAACCTCTTTATGCCTTGACCTCACGCCTCACTTGAATTCAATTCATATGTATTTTTTTCAAAGTTTATTCTATTTTCAAATTTATTTTATTTTTAATATAAATAAAGCTCTCTAATCAGGTACATGATTCTTGAATTCAAATGTATTCCTTTTTCCAAGTTTAGTCTATTTTCAAATTTATTTTATTTTTAATATAAATATAGCTCTTCATTAAGGTACCTAATCATTTAGTTCAAATGTATTCTTTTTTCAAAGTTTATTCTATTTCTAAATGTATTCTATTTTCATAATTATTCTATGTTTGAAATAAATATGGTTATTCATTAAGATACCTAATCCTCGAAGTAATTGTCTTCAGATCTTAAATCTCCAAGAGGCCATTACTTTTTTGTTTTTAAGAGTAACGTTAAATAATTTGTCGATGACTAAAGGATCGTTTCGATCTATGTTAAATTCGATGTAAAGAAATAGTTAAATAATTAAATATAAGCTATGTAAAATACATCGCAAAGAAGACAATCGCCGTATACTCATTTCATTTTAGATGCCAGATGCCGAAGTGTTTGCTTTACAACCAAAGTGCATGTTATGAACTGATAAACACCAATGATGATAAAACCACAGTATTATCCTTACTATTTATATCTACTTGGATAAAACTTTCATCACCACCATCATCATCATCTATTTTCGGCCCACTGTTGGACATATGCCTCTTTTAATGAAAAAAAAAATATAAAATTATATAAAACTTATACAATGTATACCTTTTAATATACTACCATTATATAGCTAAATATATCTAACGCCAGTTTCAAGCTATCCGTATTGTTCCCATTCGCAGCAGCTAATTCTAAGCAGATGCGTTTTGCATCACAAAAGCATTAAAATATATCGACTCAATAAATCATTCTATCACAATACGTTACGCAAAGGAAGTCATTGAAAAAATCCACGACCGCGTAAACTGGTGTTCCCACGGGCTTTGCCAAAATGCTGCGAGGGGAAATGCGTCTTGTGCGGTACCCCCAGAGTTGAGTATCCCGTGGCGACGGGACAGACATATGGGACGTCACCTGCAGGGTCGTGGGACAGGTCGCTACATCCCTCTTAAGTATCCCGATCTCAAATATCCACTTCATCCCACGAATATTCCTTAAGTTGCGGAGATTTTGCCGACCAAATAAACCAACAGTTTAAATGTTAGAACATGTATGTGTTGTTGTGTATATTTTTTTTATTGTTAGTTATTTTGTATATTCTAGAATGAGAATGTATCTAGGTAATTACTATTTTATTATATCTTTTTTTTACAAAATTATTATTTATAATTTATATAAAATAAATATTCATTGAAATTTGTCATTTCAATGTCGTCGAATTTTGAATAGGTAGGTACTAAACTTTTAATCTTCTCTTCGCTACCAGTAATTCAGGTCCAAGAAAAAGTTTAATTCTGTTTAGGTATTTTATAGTTTTAGATTCACAATAATTTTATATAGATACCTATATAATAATGTATGTATAATGTATATGCAATATATCCTTTAAAACATTAATTGTAAAAAATCTGCATTTTTTATTATTCAAAATTCTGTGAATTCACTATCACATCTATAGGTATTTTTTAATTAATTTATTTTCATATTCTTATTGTTTTGTGAAAATTAAAAAAGAAAAATAATTATCTCTATAATATATATAAAATTCTCGTGTCCTAAAGTTAGTTAACATATTTCACCGTTGCCGTGTCGACCAATTCTCATGAAATTTTGTGTGCATATCGGGCAGGTCTGAGAATCGGCCAACATCTATATTTCATCTCGATATTTCCACGGGATCGAATGCTACGCGGGTGAAACCCCGAAACGTAGCTAACTTCTTAACACTTAGGAAAAATATTTACCATAGTAGTTTATTAATGTATTCCAAAAATCATAAAGCCTAAAATTATAATGTAAGTTTACGTAAACGATTTCCATAAAGATTTGAACATCTGCCAGGTGTTGACATAAAAACTCGCGAAGTCTTATCTGGATTTTTCTAGAAACTTGTAAGCCTTCTAAGCAAGTGTTCATTAGGTCATATGGTCAGTGGACCACCTACGGCGCGCCGGATGGTCATCACATGGGAGACTGGGCAATTTCAGATGACTCCGTAAGATGGCCCTAGTGACAACTGATAAAAAAAACTGTGAAAAACAAATCTATTCCACAGTAGCATACCCCGTTTACTTAAAATAAATAATAAATAAAAATTTACAGGATTTTATAAAAATAATATTTTTCATCAGTAAGAAAAGATTCATTTTTCATTTTATATTGTTGTTAAATAAAATTATTATATGCATAGGTATTAAATATCATCTTATAAATAAAATATAATATATAAATATAATATTATGTTCGTAAATAGCAACTATCCAAGAAATAAATTTCGTGTTAAGACATTATGGTATAATAAATTTGGGGAGGTTTTAGTCTTCGTATTATCTATGGTAATGAGGGGATAGCTTATCTGTGACGGTTCATATCTCAAGTGTAGGAGGAGTTTGCACGTGGTCCACTGTTCTCAGACACGATGGGAAAAATGAGAAATATTTTAGTTCTATTGATATATGTAGTATAAATGTTTTAAAGCTTAGTTTAAATTTTTTGACTAATTATTATTTAATTGCAGCCTGTGTGTTATGAATTCAGTCAATATTTCTATGTATAAAAAAACTGCACAAAGCACGATAACATAGTCGTCATATCAGACCAGCACTTGGTTGGAAATTGGAATACATACACGACTGTTAATAAAGAGATGGACGATGGCGATGATGAATGCAATTTCACACGTCAAAAAATCAAGTCATGGTCAATAAACATAATGCGAATTATTTTTATGTTAATAAAAAAATAATGCGAATTATTTTTATGGGGTTTTATAAAAAAAAAGTTTGCGTACAATTTACGAGCGTCAGTGCGTAGCGCGCGCGACATGTCTTGATACTTTCGGGCGGAATCAAAGTTGCAAATTAAATGGGCCCTCGATGACTGGCTGTTCGTAACGTTACGCTTAAAATTCGACCTGCACTTGCTAGGGTTAAATTAATTGAAGGAGGGGCAACGTTAACTATAAATTATAACGGGGTTGATAACTATTTGGAACGCACAACTAGTAAGGGACAGGAATCTCATTTGTGAAATTATGTTATGTGCAGACGTTGTACGATAACCATAGATATTATAAAGAGGTTGCGGGTTAAAATAGGACTTTTAATGGGATAAGAAGTGGCGAGGATAGAAATTTAAACGCCTTATGGCGTTCTCAAGTTGTTTGATTAGTTGGTACGATTAGACCAGTTATCTTATCAACGGAGTTAATCAATAAACCAGTAAGAAAAGCCTCAGAATCTTTTATTTTATTTGAGTTTTTAACTTTTGCTTTCCGTTTTTACGGAGGAAATTATGAAATAGTTTTTTCCTGTCACGGTGTTATTATTTAGTGCTTAAGAGAGTCAAAAACATTCAAAAGCTTAATCACTTAAAGCTGTAGATCAATAGCTTCCAAATAATATCTTAATATGAAAAAGAGTAGCTCTTTTCAGCTTTTTCTTTTAAAAGTGAATTTGGTCAGCATTGAAAGTATACCTTTTTATATTAGATCAATTACTTATTTTAAGTGGAATAAGCAGTTGATGCAGCAGATTCTAAAGAGTTGTGAGGGGCTACATCAAACATCTTCAGTATACATAATGCATATACACTCGACTACAACATAAAATCATTATGTGAGCGTTATTAAATTTTAAAATATTATCAAACCAAACTCAATTAGATTTCTTATATGAATACGTCAATGTGATACTGTATTATCGGTAGCCCTAGGATAAACCTAAGAAAAAACATACCCTGTGGGTTTTCATTAAAATATATTCCATTGGAACACTTATATTTTTTCTAAGTAAACATAATTTATTTATTTATATAATTATTATGTTATAATTCATATGTGTGTTCATGTGTTTTATTTAAATCCGTTTAGTATTTTTGCGCGAAAGTGACAAATGCATATACAATTTTTTTTATAATATTAATAGGATTTATTAAACTGTAGTAATAGTACTAAGGAGTAGTACTAGATATAAGTTTCCACAGTATAAAATTTTCAATTAATTCTGTTACATAACATTGTTGATTATATTCTGTCTTGCGTTTAAATTACAACTATGATAGAGTTGTCGGTGGCTTGTCATTTTATGTAACTTATTTTTTAAAAGTGAATAAAACACATTTATATTAACCGTACCCACGTGTAAACTTTATAAATAATTTATTAAAATTTATGCGCTACTTAAGACTAGTCAAAATTTCGTGTGTGACTACGCAAAAAGTGTGCAAACATGTACAAATAGATACATAGAAAGCGTTTTAAAATAGAATATAGCGCTTCCTGATCTAGATATATGTATGTAATGCATGTAGTAAAATTAATTCGACGTAATAATTGAATGTGTTTTTTGTAACATTATCATTGTGTGCCTACATAAAAACATTCACTAAATATTTTGCAAATATAACTTTAAAGTAAGTATCACTACATCGTATAAAACAAAGTCGCATGCCGCCGTCTGTGTGTATGTATGCTCAGATCTTTTAAATTACGCAACAGATTTTGATTGGTTTTATTTATTAGGTATAATTAGTTATTCATGAGGAAGGTTTATATATATAATAACATCGAAGTTGACGCGTGCGAGAAGCCGCGGACAAAAGCTAGTTATAGTTATTTGTGACAAATTTTACTCATACTTTATTGCAACCATGAGTAGATACAAAGGATTTACATTTTTATATGTTCATACATGTTAGGGCGCAGCAACTTAATATAAATTTATCATAAGTATTATCACACCTTCCGACTTTGAACATCTGATTATTACTTATTATCTAACGTTAAAGGTTAAATGTAAGGTTATGTAATAAATATACACATAGGAGTTCTACTAAATTGTTGAGATGAGATGGTACAGTGACTGGAAACGACTAATTTTTTCTTGGCATTGAGCGCGCTCAAGGTCACGCTAAATACGCTCGGTGACGTCACCGCGTGCGTCTGGCAGCACGCGGCAGTAGGTGTGCCTGCAGCTTTCACGTTATAAATATATTAACACGTTTATTGTTTATGGGCGAATAAAATGTCAAATGAGCCGCCATGACACTACGTCATCAGAGTCCCAGTCTGTCTCGTCCAGCGAAACAAAGCCCAGTGGTTCATTAACGTTATTGTGCGCAAAAAATAATTTATTATGTCATTCGCGTAAACAACAAATTTTATGTATGTTAGTATTTTGTAACAGTTATTTTATATAATTCACTTTATAGTAGTATTTAGTAATAGCTTTGGTATTGTATTTATTTTATCCTGATATGAATATACTGAGACAATGAAAATAATGGTATTATGCTGCAGGTTAAGATGAGTAGTAGTCGAAACTAGTATTTTAGACACTACAGGGGAACAGACAAACATACGTACATACGACATACGGTCAAAATCATATCCGTCCTTTTTGCTTCGCTAATTTGATTGTTATGGAAATATTTTAGGAAATATTTTTTTTATTCATAAATTATGATACATTTACTTTATATTAGCTTTATATTTTTATATAGAAATATAAATAAATACGAGAAAAAATATTGATCGAAATAAGACACATCTGTTCAGTAGACTGTGTAATAACGTGCTAATTGTACAATAGATTTATTTATCGGTATGAAACTTACATACACAACATTAAATGTACATGTTTCAAGGTCTATTAACATAACAATTAAACATATTTATAATGTACAATGTTAGGAAGCAATTCTAAAAGGCTCTGATACGATCGTGGATATTATAAATGTGCTGCTAAATGATATGCGTATAACGTATGTTGCTTAATTAAAGACGTATTTTGTTTCGTTATTTGCAAGTTGCAGATGTTTGTAGACGGGTGGTGTATGATGTTTAACATAGTTTATATATCGACATAATACAGACGGTTGTAGAAAATTAATTATTCAAATTATAGTCGTTATTAGAAAATGAAATATGTTTTTTTCCACATATAGACTACGAAAAAGAATTGTAATAATTTTATTTATTTACCTTAATATATTATTGTATCTAATCCCATAGATTTGTGGCCAAGCATTTAGTATTATTCTGTCGCAAAAGAATTCTACAATGTTGCCAACAAAGAATTGCTGAAATGACTTTAGAAATGTCCATTCCGCAAAGTTTTATTTATGAAAAGTTTCATTTATGAAAACTCTATCATAACAGGACCCTTGTTTGTGTCATAGCGTTAGATAACTCTTTTTCATTTGTATTTTCCCTTTATGGGTCTTATATAATGGGTCTTAAATATGTAAACTTGCCCAAAGGTGTTCTGACATTTAGCATTTTTTACAACATTTAAATTAAATTATGTACACAAAGGCGGTCTAACTTTGTGTACATAAACGTGTTAAGTGTTATTTTTATTAATGTTTTTATATAAATCTGTATGCACAGTAAAATATATTTCATCTTATTGCACGTTCAAAAGTGATAATTATTAATAAAAATGCCGGATGGAACGACGATGATGATTACGATGAAGTAACAAAAAATATTTATCTTCGAGCAGCCGAAAATTGTGGGGAAACAAAGAACGCCGATAGCCTTAGGCAGGGCCGTAATTATATCATACGAGATAAAGATAGTAGAATCGCGTGACGGTGCTACGATTACTTGTAATTTTGTTACATTCCAAATGGTTTATTATATTTGTTAGTCACTAACGTTAGCCTTGAGTTTGATGCCTTCTAAATATTTCCCGCGGTTTCAGACTTTGATACTGTTACCAATTTATTGAATACTAGCTTTTGCCCCACGGCTACCACGTGTAAATTCGATGTTATTATACATTATAAATCTTCCTCTTGAATCACTCTATTATCATAATTCATATCATATCATAATTTTAAAGACTAACACAGACGGCGGAAAGTGACTTTGTTTTATACTGTGTACTCTGTTTTATACTATGTAGTAAATACTCGCAAGAAACTTATTTAATCATTCAATAATTTCGAAACCTATGCAACATGAAAATGTGCAGATGATAGTTGAACAGATTACGGTACTAACATATAACATAAATCTTAAGCTGATAAATGAGATATATTTTAGGATTGTTTACAGTTTTTTTTGCCGTTCAATCAAAACTAGATTCCTGGAGTTTGCTTTGATCTCGTGTCTGTCAATCAATACGTTAAATGTATGTATTACAGCTTTAATATATATCTGATGATTCCGTCCGACTTTATAAGAGGATCTGAACAATGACACGTGTAGCGACGTCATTTTCCGTATATTATGTAAATACAAGATACGGTAAAAATGTCAGACGCTTTTTGTTAAATATTTAATAAATTGAAAGAAATTTAAATAAACATAGGGCAAAGTTGCGTTTAAAAAACTAAAACAACACGCCCGTAGTTACTCGATGACGCAACACCGAGTCAGCCGTAATGGTTGGTGTCAATCAAAATTACATTGTGAATTCGTTGATGTGCGGCCGGTATCCAATTTGCCAGCTCATTATCAGCTCTGCGCCCTCGGCAACAGAGTTGTTGATGGGATTTTGTATTTTTTCAGACGGGCAAATACATTGTCGAGTTCTAAGAAACGGCTCGGATCAAAACGTGGCGAGTTGCCTACAAATTATTATTTTGTCAGTTATTTTAAAACTATAAATATTTTGTGTTCCATGTAACGTGTGTCCATGTGAAGCTAAATCTGTATTTATCATTTATTTTTAGTACTTGTAGTACTAATAGTAGTCTAGAATGTGGTAGGGTAAGAATAGATCAGAAAATTGATATAGGTAAAACATTTTCTTTTCTACATTTTTTATTTTAGATTTTTACAGTAATGTTCGAATTTTTTAAAATAATAAAAACTGAGAACAAAAAAATACTGAAGTATAAAATGCATGAACTCATTAGCCTTTTTTTTTGCGTTTATTTTGAACATAATCTTTTATTTTTATAGACCCAAAGATAAGATTAAATCGCCAAACTTTGCATTAAAAATACATCCGCCAATTTTTTATTAAGTTCATTAGGTAGGTACTAAAATTAATTTTTTATTTTTAAAATTGCTATCTATTTTAAGGTGGTTCAAAACCTAAACAGGATTCAGCCAGTTGTCAGCTGTTGATCAACATTAACCAACATTTTAAAAGAAACATAATAAAGAATCCTTATCAGAGGGTAAAATATGGGAGTACCCATAGCTTTAGTAAAACGTCAAACTCAAAAACATAACACAGTTTAACACAGTCAGTTAATATAAGCCGAGACAGCATAAGTCAACGACCTTTCCAAAGTTGTTTATCCATTAATTAGATTAACGCATATATGATTCCGATTTATGCAAAAAATATTCAAATGTCAATTAAGCTGTCTCGATATTGATACAGATAAAAACTAGACGGAAGGATTGTATGGAAATAAGTGTTAAAAATAGGTTGGAGTCTTTTTTTCTGTGGTCAGTGTTAGGCCCGAGTAATGCAGGGACTGTTTAGAATCTCATCCCTATGTCCCTTTTATTAATACAGGATTAGACGTATATAATAGGTAATTAAAAAGATACAATTGATAAAAAAAATAATAAAAAAGAAACAAAATATCTGCTGGTCGTTTCACGATCTTCTTTTCTATCTAGCTTAGATTACAAGGTAGAAAAGAAGATAGTTTGTTCAACTAATGTATACCTAAGTATACATTCTAACTTGTCTTGCGTGTATAAAAATGTATATGTATACAGACAAATATTTCTAAATTAAAAAGTTAATTATAATCCGTTTTAGTTCATCTCTCGTGTATGTTATGTATGTACATATTTAATTTTGAACAAAAGTTCAACATTTTCAGCACTAACAGTTCCAAAAAATTTCAGGGACTCCATAGCCTTTCTGTTCCGTACATATCGTGTCCGGCTCCACGGTTGTTTTGTTCCAATCCTTCTCGCGCCCTATTTTACATTCAAGGTTAAAAAATTGGTGTTTCAATGAATAATGCCCATGGCTGTTCGCTGGCTGTATATCTTCGATGCAAATGTCGCTATAAAAAAAATATGTTTGCGAGATTGTTCCAAATTTTATTATGTGAAGGACTGTTATGTATACTGTCTGCTTTTTAGATTTTCGTATACACAGTCGCTCACGCGGGTGGTTGTGAGGTGCTAAATAATACGGCTGCATGTTTGCCCCCATAAATACTATTGCATAAAGACAAATGATTCTGAAGCATTTTTATTTTTTCTAAGTTTTAATCACGAAATGTATAACTTACAAATTCGATATAGTTGAATTTTCTATCTATTTTAAATGTAATCCGGATGTAGATGTTAAGCTTGCAGGTCAGCCTAGTTAATAATACAGAACATTATTGTGCAAATACAGCGCTATTTAAAGACTGCATTTTGTTGTCAAGTCAAAAGCTCATTTTTAATTCGGAGAACCTATTGACCCAAATCCTACTAATATTGTAAATGTTTGTATGTTTGTTTGTTTGTTACGTCTTTACGCAAAAGCTGCTTAATCGATTTTCATGAAATTTGGCACACAGAGTAACTTGGATAAACCTTTTTCCTAAGTGTTAAGAAATGTATACAATAACTAGCTACTTTTCGCGGTTTCACCCGCGTAAATTTCGATACCGTGGAAAATAGAAAATCATCCCATGGCGACTTTTTTTCGGGACAAAAACTATCCTATGTGTTACATACGCGGGTGAAACCGCGGTGCGCAGCTAGTAATCTTATAATTTAAAAAAGTAGCTATTACTGCATTGCAAGCGGATTGGCCCGGCGCGAGCACGGAAGTCTCACAGGCTGTTTCAAGTGGTTTAGGAGATAAAATATGCAAGAACTAACGTATATAAAATGTCTAGAAAAGCTTATCCATATAAATTTTTTGTCTAGTCAATATTCATACTAATATTACAAAAGCGATTATTTATATTATGTTTATTATTTTATATCACGCAAAGGAATGTTGTAGTTGCTGAGATTTGGATGGAATTTTGCACAGACGGAGATTAAGATCTCAAATATAATAATAACTTTTAATCCGAAAAATAATTGCTCCTATGGTACCTACATGTTTTACACGGGTTACAATAAAGGTCACAACTCACAGATAGCATAACAACATTAATAATAAATAAAATATACAGTCTTAATCTCCAATTAAATCGTAAAGTTTAACACACTATCGTCTATGCTCTATACTCTATAGGCTACAAAACGTCATGTCCGCCAAGCAATCCAAGCATTGACATTGACAGTGGTTTGAAATTGGAATGTGGCCTTGGGTCGAATTCGTTTTCTCGACGACCGCCGAACGCAGCCGATCGGGAAATATATCAGGTTTTGTACACAGATAGTGCAAAATAGATTACCAGCATATTATCCAACATGCATTATGTTTTTATTATCTGTTACGCATTGGGCTTTAAAATTGTTACAGAAGGCATTTTATTTCATCGTAAATTTACATTTCATTTCATAACTTATGCTTACAGACAATTTCATTTCCTAATTTAAAATTAGTTTAACAGATATAGATATTTTGTTTGATAGGTATTTTTATGACTTTTTAAAATAACTAGTTTTTTGAAAAAGGTGTTATTTGCGTAAGCGAAATCGCTGTGCGAATGTCATCTGTTCTAAAAATACTCGTAAGGCATAAAACAAGTTTGTCTATGTATATATTTAGATTGTTTCCGAAAATCTATTAAATATTTATTAAAATATAATATTTTTATGAAGTT
>LUGF01004099.1:0-16292 GCA_001625245.1 Calycopis cecrops | reverse complement strand
CAAAGATATATATTATATTATATTAAAATCTTCCTAATATGTTGTTATAGCTCGGTCTTTATCTCTATAAGGCACAAGGCACTTTTTTAGAAATTTGGTTTTTGTTTTCCATTTTAATAACAACGAGGTGCGGTACTGGGTGGTTAACTATAGTGGCCACTGTAAAAAACTAGTCGAAAAATTCAAATATTTACTAGAAAAAAAAAACGAAACAATAAAATGCAAGATATTAATAACTATATTCGAAACAAGCTTTTTCCATCTATGTTACAAAGTGGAACATTACACATCTCACATGTCCATTGTCCATAGAGTTTGCGTAACTTCTTTTTCGTGCTACACAAGCTGCATCTTCTGAAAGTACCATGACTGGCTGGTGGTTAGCAAGGGCATGTCCTATAGACGGTGGTACTACATACCTACTTCTGTTAGTTTAGGTTTAAAAGGTAATATAAAAAGATGTGGATACTCGTCAAGACAGGATCGGAAACTGGTGGTTAGCTTATATGAAGAAAAGAGTTAGGGAGTAAACTGTAATGATTTTCTCTTCGCTTGCTACAGACGCGCTATTCTTCACGAGATGGAGCCCGGCCTGTGCTCGGGAGGTGTGCTGCGCCTCTGCGAGGTCGCCAGCGGTCGGCAGATGTACCGCCTCGCGCGCGACTGCGCAATAGACCTCACGTAAGTTATTATAGTCTTTTTATACTACAGTGCAAACCAGCAGTCGGGGCCATTGTCATGACTACCGACGCCCACAGACATCCGTTGTACAACGCAAACGTACACGCACACATATCTTCTCATTATCTTATTAGATTCGAGTGTTGCTTTTTTAGAGAGGAGCTTCGACCACATACATAAATCTCTAGACAATTCATTTTTGATGTCAAATTCGTAAAAGTTCCTACGACAACATCCTGGTATCGACCCAAATTTGTATCATCAATCCGTTAATGTATAATTTGTAATAGGGAACGAGTTTACGACTGTCACGTCAACTGGTGGCGGAAATATGAACTTTTAACATGCATATTCACGTCACATTAATTTATCAAAACTATAACACAAATTTTGCACGAAATATTCGTCGCCACAAAACCTTTGCACAACCAACGTGCCAGTCGGTAAGCCGAGCCCAGTCCCCAGTGTGTCGCACTCTAGAAGCGCTTAACGCTCTGCTACTGGACCACCCTGAGTGCGACTTATTCGGAGATAAATGGAACGATGTAATAAATGCGCACCTGTCTGCTATTCTGTGAGGATATATGCAAGAATGTCTACGGTACCTATTTAGTTCATAAGTTAAATGTTAAATAATAATTATGTTCTTTTTTTTTAAGCACGTTATGTAATTTAATTGGTGTGTAACCGTTTTATGTTACTTTAAATAAATAAATAATTTCAATATAAAATGTCAATACATTCTTTTGCAAGTATTTAATGCCTAAAATTATCAACATCGGGACACACCAAATTCAGCTAAAATGTTGCCTCTATGTTTATTGCACAATCCCTATTCCAATATTACAAATTTCACACCATAGCTAGACATCTATTAGACATATAACAAATCTGTAGAAGGATCAATTCTGTACATTGAAAATATTAAAAAAATAAATAGCAGGGGGTGTTACTGGATCGATACCAAACCCAAATATGCGATTAAAAAAATTTTTGTCTGTCTGTCTGTCTGTATGTTCAGGCATCACGTGAAAACTAATAGTTCGATTTCGATGAAACTTGGTATAATTATGCCTTATTATCATAAAATGGGATACTTTTTTATCCTGGAAAAATACGTTGAAAAAAAAAATCCATCCACGCGAAGACCGACATTAGCGCGGACGGAGTCGCGGGCGGAAGCTAATTTTAAATAAACCTAACTTTACTAATACATCTATAAATATTGCAAATGGTTAAAATAATATAAATATGTATTATACATAAATGAAAAAAATAATTTCCTCTATATTTGGCCTACAATCCCTAGTTGGCTATCGGCGATCGTAGCCGGAATTCGGTCAGTAACATTATTTTGTGTACAGGGATTTAAATGAAAGCGACACTCTCAAGTTGTTTGAACTCAAAATCGCAGCAGAGAGGGGACTTGCTGTGCAGAAGAATGATAATGGATACTTCCACGCTGCCCATAATGTGCTAGGTAAGTGGAGCACGTAACTAAAAGCCGGTAAGAGTTTATTAGAGGTACCTCTTGCTACCGCTATTTCGAATCGGCATCTGGGAGGTAGCCTCTTAGTCACGTAATATTGGATAAAGCATGGCTATGTCGCTTTACGTGTTGTGAGAAACCGAACAGGGAAAAGGGGATGGAAAAAAATGGGACTTGGTACATGAGACGGGGAAAAGAAGCAGTGGTCGCTTAGTATCCGCTTGTGCCAATGTTTGTGGTCTGTACACACTACAAGCTCCGATGGTTCGATGCCCAATCTATATCTATTATAAATACGAAAGTGTGCATGTACGTTTGTTATTCGTCAACTAAAAGGATTTGAACAAGACTTGTAACAGATGTTGAGATTTAAAAGAACATAAAAATCATCATCCCGAATATAGTTGGAATTTATTTGCGAGCGAAACCGCCAAACAGCTTGTTGACTGTTTTTTTATAGTATAGAACTATAAAAAAACAGTATAGCAAACGTGAAGTCGGAGCCATTCTAATGACTACCGACGCCCATAGACATACACATAGAGGTTATACAAATACATTTCTCCTTCCCACGCCTAATACACCGCACGAAATACGTCAGCACAGCTATCACTTGACACTAGGATCGTGTAAGCGAGAGGTACCTCCCCGCTCGTGCCGGCCTGATTGGGTTGCATGCATGCAGCGTGGCACTGCCTCTTACTAAAGTTGACAGAGCTTGTTGACTATGTACGTGTAATTGCAGAGGAGCTGAGGGAATCGTTTGCGGACGCAACTGATGCGGATCACACGCTGCGAGCGCGGCTGCAGACGCTACTGGTGGCGAGAGATATGGAGTGTAAGACTTTCCTCGGTTTTATTGATATACTGTACATGCACACACACGCACATACGCACACGCACGCACATACGCACACGCACACGCATATCTTCAAGCTAGTTAAGGGTTCTTTTTCTCTTGACGACTTTTTTTTTGAAGCTGGGGAATACAATTCTTATAGGTATCATAACCTAGAAGTCCGGGTCCCTAGACCTATGTCGGACTTGACACTTGAAAGTTCAGTCCTTTAATCGTTATAATTAGTGGGTCCCGGATCAGTCATATAACACTGCCGTAAATCAACACAAGGATGCCGTCTTTCGTACGGCTTATGAGTTTTTGGTGGTCTACTGGCTTATCTGCCAACTCTCCTGAGTTCTTCAGCAGAGCCGGATCCAAATAGAGGCTTAGGGGGACTGCAGCCTCGGACACTTCAAGGCTTAAGCGGTTAATGGTTTTATATTTTAGCATTATCGAAAGAGGACATAGACAGTGCGGTCCGCAAAATATCGGACGTGAGCACGCAAAAGGGGCGGCTAACTTCGAAGCCCAATGCGGGAGTTGTGGCATCCATCTGCATTTTAGGTGTCACCCACTTTGACAGCACGTGGGATGTTTCCGGTGAGTGCCAACTGTTGGTTTTCTTTTTCGAAAATAATCTTTTACTGTATTTACTTGTTAGGATTTCTTATGGAGGGAAGATGACGAATGAGAAAGACGCATCTGACATCTATCTCTTTCTATCCGATGTCTATGGGCGTCGGTAGTCTTATACTATAAAATAAGACACGTCAAGTTATACTGTCTATTCTTTAAACCGGAACTTTTAATCATTTTTGTCGTAAATATCCTAGGTACTCATATATAACAATATACACTTTAATTAGATAATAGCTTACTCTTGTCTAAGTCACAGGTGGCAATAATTATAGTGCCAACTATCTAGTCGATACTTAACTCTTAATTACCACATAAATCCGTCATAAAAATACTTTTAACCGGAAATTGATTAGTAAGCTTGCATAGCTTACTAATCAATTCCGTATTGCTGAAGAATTTGTCGAATTCTGTCGCTCACATGATCGCGATATTTGTGCGGCTTGTGAGTAGCCGGTGGCCCATCTGCATAACAGTCATGTGGATGTCCATATACACTCTGAATGTTAAAATGTTTCATCTAGAACCATCAGAGCGAGATCACCTGATGCGGAGCATGTGTGAGATATTACGTGTATACCGGGACCAGAACCTGGGCACCAAGTGGAGATACATTCTGGATATTATGACGTGCCGGTTGGAGCACTTCACATGTACTACTATGAGCGACGAGACGGCCTTGTGCTTCCTGAACCAGGTAAGAGACGTTTTATAGTGTTAGGTGGTAAACAAACATCTTTAAGTTACGCTAGTGTGACGCTGTCTGTCCGTTGCTTGTCTATTGCTGGGCGGCACGACCGGGATGATAAGCTTGTCTCGGTGTCAAGTGACATGTGCTGTCTCGTTTCCATCTCGTTTTCATGTGTAAGTATCCGATGGTCCTTGGTGAAGCACTCCCAGCTTGCCATAATTATATGAAAAAAATTGTCAATATTGTTGGCTACATCCACTTCCACCATCTCTTTCAATTCATTGCTGTTATCCTGCGTGGGAGGTCTTCCACGTGGTTCCTTCTTCAAATCCATCCATTTCCAAGTTTCCATCACAAAACATATAAGCCAAAATCGCATGTGTTCATTGGCAGTACCATCTCCAAACGCCACTTGGATATTGCGAGATATTTCCGCCGCATTAACTCCGCGTCGTGACTCGTGTTCAAAATCAATCGAATTTTCGAAGTATCCATCTTTCTTATCTAAGCTGAATAAAAAAAACAGCTGAAAGTCCATAATCGAATGTTGCACATTTTTTTTAAAAAGAACTGTCATGTGAAAAAAATTCGCTCAAAAATGTCAAACTATGCATGTTATGTTATGTCAATTCGAACAATAATTTATTTATTTATTTAAGTATAAAACAGCAATTTCATACTTTAACACCTGCTATTCAGTTTTACGAGTTGAAGAAGTGATATCTGAATATTGTACCTACAATCTACATACAATCAAATATATATTTTTGTACTTAAGATAAAAATTACATTCAATTGTCATAATATCTTGAATATCTTGTTCTTAATTACATTAATTAATTGTTATAGTAGTATAAATTCTACGCACTTAATGAAATACCTACTTAAGTTGTGTGTGAAATAATGTGTGAACTTATTTCGTAAAAGTTGATAAGAGGCAGCGTGGCCGAGTGGTCTAAGGCGCTGGTTTTAGGCACCAGTCCGAAAGGGCGTGGGTTCGAATCCCACCGCTGTCAAATGTCATTTTTGTCTTTTAACATTTTTTTATTGTAAACGAGAAGTCGAGAGTGTTTTGGTAAGAGACTTTCGACGCCAATAAACAGGTCGTTACCTTCCCCAAGGCCATTCAGATTCTTAAAAAAAACACAGAACTCAACAAAATTTTGTTTTATAATAGCGGGAGGTACTTCAGCGGTCTTGCCGGTCCTGTTGAGGTGTAATGTAGGACTACTTCTACAAAATGAATAAATTTGTAATGGTATTGCTTGTTGCTATCTCTAGTGTTGTCGTTTTCGACGTGGCGACGCCACGCCACGGAATGAGATGTCGCGTCCTACGCTTGCGACTCGCATGATATCTTACAATGTTATTTTCGTCTCGCCCACACTCACCCGATTATT
Source organism: Calycopis cecrops (assembly GCA_001625245.1). NCBI lineage: Eukaryota > Metazoa > Arthropoda > Insecta > Lepidoptera > Lycaenidae > Calycopis > Calycopis cecrops. The sequence continues at coordinate 10,554 of LUGF01004099.1, read as the reverse complement.
GGGGCGGCAACGATCACCCCATTGCGAATTATTTTAGTGCCATTGAATTATTATTTTGTAGGTTTAGGGTATAAAGTTTTCATATTGATAAACATATCAACAACACAAATTTGATATAGCAATAATAGTTAAAATATAAATGTTTATTTGATATTGTCCTGTAATATCTGTGAAAAATCATTGACACTGCCAGGCTGCCCAGTAAAAGCTGTTATAAGATCCTTGGCAGTGTGATCTTTTGTATTGTCTAAAATATTACTAATTTCGAACTTATTGCAGCATTACCTTATTTATTAGGACCAACAAAATAATCCACTGGTTGCAAGCAGTAAAAAATATGTGGTATTTTCTATGTAGTATTTTTGCTCATAATTTTATATACAGTTTTATTTAGACTAAGTCGTCACTGTTTCCCTTCCCTTTCTGTACTACCTGGATGTCACAGAATATCGGCGTTGGCAATATTTACGTGATATTTCCAACATCTAAGCCGAGTGACAATCCGATTCAGTGTAAATTTGCTTTACTGTTTTAGTCATCAGTTGGAGTTGCTAGTTTGCCTACTTAAAATTTAAAATATGTTAATGTGTTATCGTCTATTATAGCACGTATTCTTATTGTAGTATGTATTATGTTTTATGTATTGTGTAGCCAATGTAACTTGCACTGAATAAATATTTTTCTTTCTTTTTCTTTCTACGAAGCTAAGGGTAAGGGTCTCTCTTTGGTAAGAGGTAGTGCCACACTGCATGCTTGCATGCAGTCGAATTGGGCCGGCACGACCGGGGAGGTACCTCTCGCTTACACGAGACTGGCGTAAAGTGACAGACAGTTGTGCTATCGCGTTTCGTGCGGTGTGTAAGTAGCCGGTGGCTCATGGAGGTGGGAGGAGAAAGGAGAGCAGCGCATCTGTATAGCCTCTATGCGGATGTTTGTGGGCGTCGGTAGTCATGCAAATGGCTCCGGCTGCTCGTTTGCCCTCCTATATCATAAAAAAAGAAACATTATTTGTTTTTTGTGAAATTATTTAACTTTTTTCAGATAAAGAATATACAAGATATAGACGACTTTTCGAAAGATCTTATAAAGCGCAACATGAGCGTGTTTCCGTCTCACTTGCACGACTTGCTGTCTCATCTGAAGTGTGACGACGAACTGACTGTGAAGTTCAAGAGATGCTTCCAGTTGGTAGCAGACGTGGAACACCTGTTGAGAGACTATTGCAAGTGGCTGGGAGAGGCGATTGATAACAATGGTATGTTTTACACCACACCGGTTTATACCAGCCGTCGTAGTCACGAGCTGACTGATCACGGCTGATGTATTTTATCCTTTTAAAACCCGTAAAGCATCTACAAGAATATGTTATCCTATTAAAAAAAAGGAGCGGCGCCGGCGCCGCTCTTTCGTAAACAATATTCTTGTTCTCAAAAGTCTATTTTTATTGTAACTTACAATAATAAATAATATCATAAGACTGTTTTAAGCTCGCGAAAGTATGAATGGAAAATTTGAATCTGTTTTTTTAAAAATTAATAATTGACCACAAACAAATGGTTTGAGTACATAAGTATGTTAATAAAATCTGTTTAAAAAAGACACAATAAGTTACAATAAAGTGGATGCGAAATTCCGTAACCATCAATGATCAGCTGTTTAAGGTCATTACACTCTTCGTGTGTGTTCGGACCATTCAAATCAATGTTTAAATAAAAAAAAAATAGACTTTATTATTTAAAACACACTTTTGGGTTGACTGTTACTTCCTTATTTTAAAATTTGGCTAGTGACCAATAAATAACCCTGTATTTAATTAATCGAAGTTTATAATTATATCGCACTTTCATTTCAGACGAGAGTCTGTGGTCGCAGACTTTCGCCAACATGAAGGGCAAGGTGTTCGAGAACCCGTACGCCGGGGCCGACTACCAGGTGCTGTACAAGTACAAGAAGATACTCTATCCGATGGAGGCTTTCGGTGAGTATATTATTACGCCCGAAAAAGATAAAATATAATAAGCCGGTGGGTCAATGAGGGGGGAGGAAGAAAGAGGGCAATGCATCTGTATAGACATATATGTGGCAGTAATGTGCGTTAAAATGTTCCGCTCCTTTTTTGCCCCTTTATGCTATAAATGTATAAACTATAAACACATTTGTACATAAAATGTTCTAAGCTACATTAGATTGAGTAATAAAACAATACTAACACACTACACCACGCAAACAATGCTTTATCTCATATAATACACAAATTGATCAAGTTTCGTAGTGACTGTGCATTGACTATCTTCCATCTATACATATAAAGCTAAAAAGGGTCGAAAATCTGTACACAGAAGATATTTGAAACACGTTCCCACAGTTTTAAGATTTTTTGTCTGTTTATTTGTGCTTCAAGCGAAAAAGGTTGAACTGATTTTGATGCAATTTTACCAATTTGTCGTCTCTCGGCCAGGTTATAGGCTATAAAATAATACAAAACATGTTCAACGTGACCGGAGTCGCGGGCTCAGCTAGTTATGAATATATGTTTAACTTGGTATATGTCCATAGAGCCACATAACGAGGAAAACAAAAGAAAATTGTTGGAAATCGAGGCGCAGTTGAAGACGGACAAGAGCTCGCTTTTCCTCTCGCAGCTGTGTCCTGTGCTGTGCGGGGAGTGGACCGCGGAGGAGGCGGGTTGTGTCGCCTCCCTCATGGGGCTACAGAGGGGAGTAAGAGTTGTCAAGTTTATCAACAAGGTGAGCACTTTAATGAGTAATAGGTAGTGCCACGCTCCATGTTCGGCGCAACTGGAGAGGTACCTCTCGCTTACACGAGACCGGCGTAAAGTGACAGCTGTGCTGTCGTGTTTCGTGCGTGTGTAAGCCGGTGGCCCATGGAGGTGAGAGGAGAAAGGAGGGCAGCGTATCTGTATAGTCTCTTTGCAGATGTCTATGGGCGTCGGTAAATGATTGTCTTTTGTGTTGTGACCAACAGCTTCTAAATTCCGGCTTCTGCGGAGTCAGCGGAGCCAAGGTCGCTTTCGCCGGTTAAAGCAATAAACTCGAGTTTTGTCAGGTTGTTGTGTTCTCCGGCGCACTGTGTCGGCCGGTGCTGCTGAGCGCGCGGTTGTCGGACGGCTCCGTACGGCGCGTCATCGTCAAGAGCGGCGAGCGAGCGCACCAGGCGGCCGCCACGCGCGTGCTGGCGGCGCTCGACCGCTTGTACCCGCCCATTGACACGCCCACTCACTATACTGTGAGTATTACTCGCTGATCTCTATATACAAAGACTAGCTGCGCTCCGCGATTTCACCCGCGCAAATTGCGATCCCGTTAAAAACATCCCATAGCATCCCATAGGAACATTTTTTCGGGATAAAATATAGCCTATACGGATTCGGAAGAATCCCTCTAAGTAATGGTAAAAGAAATTTTGAAATCGGTCCAGTACTTTTTGAGCCTATTCACTACAAACATACAAAAATACAAAAGTTTCCTCTTTATAATAATAGTATAGATTAATGATACACTGTTACTAGCGAGGGCAGCAGGCGGCGATTCGTCCGTGCTGGCGGCGCTCTACTGCTTGGTCCAGCCAACTCACTATACTAGTATTACTGTATTATAACTGATACTATATAGTAAGACGTCATCGTCTTTACTTATATTTATATACTATAAACGGGACTTAATCGCGAGTAATAATAGGATAACTGATACATATTGTACGACGCGTCGTCGTTAAGAGCGGCACTATGCGCGTGCTGGTGGCTCTTTATTATCTGTACCCGCCCTTTGACACGCCTACTGATGGTGTTACTCTTGAATTTGCCAAAACTGTTCTTCGTACTAGCAAAGACTTTTTTCGATTCTTTAAGTGGAAATTGCAATGGCGAATTAATCTTCTATCACAATTTATTGCAATGTAGCAATAGCATAAGTATATGCATATAGGCATAGCATAAACTACCCATCAATGTGTTGTCAGAGCTGGACGTTACTTAACTCTGAGATGCCGTTCACAGGTGACGGTGCTCAGCGAGGATTGCGCAATGATCGAATATCTGGAGGATACGATCCGCCTCAGGAGCCTCATAGCGACTGCGCATCCTATAGACGGTAAGCTCATTTATCTAGCTTTGAAGAAGAAGCTTGGAAGCGAAAAGAGACCGTGTCATCGAAATACTGTTGGTGCTTGTCAGGCGATCAGACTTACCCGCTTGGAGTCAAAGGTACCCCGGACTCTCCCGCAGATAGGAGGGAACCCAGTGCGAGAACCATTATGATAATTTAACTATCACTATCATGGGTAGAGAAGCCCTTACTGATCTATGTAGAGCGCGGTAGCTATTTGGTCTAGCTAGTTAGCGCTAGCGGGAATTAATGGCTTGGACAGTGATAGATAATGGATTACAGCATGGTACTGACAGCGTCTGAAATAGAGCAATGTTTTATATCACTAATACTTCCACAGAGACTCTTCTCAACGCACAAAGAGGTAAAAGCGAGGAACTGGTGCTGTCCCCCCGCGCGGCACTCAGCGGCTACAACCAGATCTGCGCTCGTGTGCCGGCCACTGTGCTGCGGTGAGTATAATAAGTGAAAATTGTGTGTGCTTTGACCACACGATTGAAGTAAAAGTTCATACACGAAACATAACTGGCTATGAGAGCAGGAAGATAATGTGCGCGCACTGCTCTTGCTTGCACCTACAGTAATATAAGAAACGTAACTCTATTTCTGTGTTCAATAACTTATATCTCCCTCTCAACTTCCGTTGGCCTCGCCCGATTACACTTTTCGTAACGCTCCCGTCACGCATTCATCAGCTTACTCCCCACGTCAAGCCCGCGTTAAGAAGTTTTACTTCCAAATATAATATGTATTCGAAATAGGCATAGGTAAAATATGTTTCAGTTCATAGACTTAGTAGATCTCTAACTGATGGACCGATTTGGAAGCGATTTCTAAGCAAGTTTCTTTGCGGTGATTGTTTGGTTGAATAGCAGTTTGATTCGGCCAAGATAATAATAGCTTAACCTATTAATCGCAAAAAGTCCGGGTTGCCTTCTCCCATTAGTCTGGGAAAGAAGGGGGGGTCTGTCCCCCTATCGACCATAAGTACAGAGGTTCGACGCTCCAGGTGAGTTCACCTCTCATATAGATGAAGCTGCACTGACCTTCAGTCCTTAGCGTATATTCTACCTAAAAATAAATAGCAGTTTGAAGACTGTTAGCTATATTCTTATTAAACGTCTCTCTAAAAAATTGTACTAGCATTTGAATTGTGTTAAACTGGACGTTGTATTTTAAAATTAATACTTTTGTATTCTTTATGGACTTCCTCGTACGGTCAATAATACAAACCTATTTATTCGTAACCTATAACAAAAGACACCTGAAATATCTGATATATCAGTATATATGCATAAATCCTGTAAAAAAGCTTTTGACAGCGGTGGGATTCGAACCCACGCCCTTTCGGACTGGTGCCTAAAACCAGCGCCTTAGACCACTCGGCCACGCTGCCTGTGTCAAGCAGATTGAAATAAGGAATCTTATTTTTTTACGTTGCTATACTTTTAGAGTACTGCCTATTAATCGCCCATACGACCAAGGAAAGGATGTTTCGTGCTGTTTTTATCCGTAGGCCCATTGGGGGAAGGGGTGAAAGACGGCAACGCATCTATGCAATCACTATGCGGGTGTTTTAAACAAAAAGCGCTTCTAGATCACACTCCGATCTAATGTTTCCAGGTCCGCTATCCAGTCTTCCAGCATCAGTACAGAAGACTTCATCGTGAAGAAAAGGAACTTCTTGGAGTCTATCAGCGTTATGTCTATTGCTACATGTCTTTTGGGTGAGTTATGCTAAAACTGTTGATAGCTTTTAGTTAAGTTTTAGAAAGTGAGCAGTTTTGTTAGACCCCCATGTCCATGCACGGACGCATGTATTGCTGATATCGTCATGTAAAGCGCAATACACACTGAGCCTGCCGGGCCGCCGACAAAGCCCGGCGACACAACCCGGCGGCCTGTATGAAAAGAATCATGTCGGCAACATGTGCCTGCGCGTGTTACCCGCCGACATGTTGGCGGCTTGGGTACGCTTGCGCTCGCCCAACAGCTTCGTTCCCTTTGGAGCAATCCAGCAATAAACGTTCCACAAGCTGCTATCAACAAATCACTGCCATCGTCCATTTTTAAGATTATTTCTATTTACTGAATTATCGAAGATACACCACCAAACCACCACCTCATCTCAAGCCGCCGACATGCCGCCGACCAAATTATCCGACTTGTAATAAGTGAAGCCGCCAACTAGACCGCCGCCTAAAAGTTGCCGACATATGTCGGCGGCCTCAATGTGTACTGAGCTTTAGACTGCTGTCTGCCGTCGAATATTTAATTAAAATTAAATTTATTTATTTTTCTATCTCGTGCATGTCGTATTATACTCAGTTGCATATGTTACGTCAATGTGATAACGCTATATTGGCCTAGCAGGTGATACACATACTACTTAACATCGCTCGTCAGCTGGCCTCAAGGTCTATTTGTGACGTCTAATTAATTTACAAAGACTTTGAAAACGAGCAGGTTCATATCTTCCGCTGTATTCTTCTTTTCTAACTTTTCTTGTGTATTTTTTCTTTTATTCTTTTCTAATATTGGTATACAGGTGTGGGAGACCGTCACTTGGAGAATACCCTGTGGTGCAGGGCGGGCGGCGTGTGTCACGTGGACTGGGCGGCGCTGCTACAGTTCGGTACAGCGGAGGTACCTCCCGCCCGCCTCACAAGGAACATCCTCGCCGTCGTAGATACAGCAGGTGCAAAATGTTTTATAACGCGAGTGATACACGCTAGGGTATACCTGACCGCTTCGCCTGTACAGGTCTACTACGTGTTAATTTGTATTGAGTACACGCTTTACGGGAAATGGAAACGCTTTACAAATACTCAGTTGTTACTTTGTCTTCAACTGCTTGTCGGCGCAGTTGTGTTAATAGGATTATTGTTTTACGTTATTCCATTCTCCATTCCATCCATTCCATTCCACCCTCACGTTATTCCATAATTATATTCTCAAATTGCCAATAAACGTGTGGCACCTGCACAGTTATTCCTATAACAATATACACGTTACGGATTAAGTCTTAAGAGAACTGTTGCATTACATGTAATATCAGGATGATCAGAAGTATTTGTAATCGTACTAGGTAATGCACACTAAGCGTCTTAAGTCTAGGCTAGCATAGCACACATACCCATCTGTATTCCTGATCTGGCTCCATAAGACCACTAACATTACTAAACTCTTCATCACACCACCAGACAGAAGTGCACTGTGCAACATATTGGTATGTTTAGTTGACTGTACAAGCAAACGCTTCAGGTATATCCAAGCTTGTATGACCCGCTTAATAGCTGCCAAGATACACTTGCGCAAGTTGAGGCGTGCACAATTTCGTGATTACCTTTTTGGTAAAAGACACAAACAAACATACTCATTTATTAGTGATAAATAATTTGTTACAGCACTAGAGAGCCGGCTGCAACAGCTGCTGCTGGTACTGCGAGAGAACCAGCGGCTAGTGCTTTCCTCCGTCAGAGTCGCCTTCCACTGGATGGGAGAGGATTTCACGGAAAAGGTATTATGCAGAGTTATTTTTAAAACGTGGGAAAGGTTAGCCGAAGGTTAGCCAGTGGCGTGCTATGGGAGAGGCCGCCGTCCAACAGTGGACTGCAATGGGCTGATGATGATGATGATGATGATTTTTTAAAACACCAATAAGCTCTCAGGAATAGAGAGCTGGCATCTTTTACAACAAAATTTGTCTACAACATTGACATAACTCAATAACGACATTGACAATAAATTAATTTTGAATAATTTTTTAGAAAAGTTTTTAATGTACTGTGGTGACCGTGCTTGTGGACAGCTGGTAGACCCCCGACACTAGGGTGGAGTGAAACATATCAAAAAAAAATTTTTTGCTCTTTTCAAATCTCCTGTATTGTTAATAGGTGACCACATGTAAACACTTTATTAATGCAAAAAATCAAAGGTCTACGACTTTATTTTCAGGTGGCGCATCGAGACAATAGTTTCTAAAAAAGTAATATTTTTACTTATAAGACTATCCTCAAAAAGAGTTGTTCTTACATGCTTTGCTTATAAATATTACTATTTTTAACTTCGCTTAAGTGGTATCTCGTAACTAAATATAATATTTTCTTATAAAACTTCAATATATTGTTTTGATATAGTGTCAAAATTAAGTAAATTTTAATAAAAAATGCCTAAAACGCGTAAAGATTCGCGGTATACTTTATTTAGTGATACAATCAGATTCAGTGATAATATTATGTTACCTACATATTGTGATGTGATTAAACACTACTTACATGCATAAGAAACAAAATGTTAGACTTAATGCAATATATGAAATGGATCCTTTGCAATTGTTTGTGTACTTGTTACATGCAAATGAATTACCACTTCGCTATTTGTTCTCCAGTTTCGATGGTACTCATACAGGCCTTAATACTTTTTCAGGCAGGTTAATAAAATAGCCTGATAAGTGTTTTAACTTAAAAATAGAAGCATTGGAACCGTTTCTACCGAATTGCCGGATCTGAATAACGATTTGTAGAGCACAGATCAAAAATACCTTTATCAGATATGGTCTGCTATTTCTTCTGATACAGATCCACTAAACTTAATTAATAAAGACCCAGGAAAACAAGCGAATTCTCGATGGTTAACTAGCGCTAACAGGATTCTACGTTTGTATATTGGTACAACTAAACCGACATAGAATTTGTAAGAACTGACCACTTTTATCATGAAAGTTTACGCACTAAACTGATTTGATATTAAATCCAAATCCTCTTGTAAATTTGGTCCTGTTCGCATCTTTAATATGGTCAAAAAAAGTATGGTTTAACGAGATTACTTAAAACGTGTTGTCTTTAATACTATTCAAAGAAATGCTTACTTCATACACCCAGGAAATCTATTGCTGGCTATGTTACAAGATGATATTTAACAAGTACGAGAGCTGGCTCTTCGGAGAGTTTTAAAGGCAAGAAAAGAGCCCAAAAAAAGAAAGTTCTCTCGTGTAAGTTCGTTTGATCGTGTATTTCAGTTACCAGAGTTAAAAATAGATGCGACAAATTATTATGATTTGATAGAATGGCAAAAGAAAAGGTAATAGAACCTCCTTTTTTTGTATTCGTAGGGAAATACATTTACGTATGATACCTTCTAAGGCTTGGCTAGCCCCCTAGACCAATGTCGGACTCGACTCTTAGTGTGTCAACTCAACTTTTGCGGGTGCCTTCATCCGCTATAATTGGAGGGTCCCAGATCTGCAAACAACAGGATTCCGCCAGCAACAGGCTGGCCTCGTTGTAGAGTCCAGAATTTTCCACCTTGGGAATTGTACGGCTGCCTCTGAACAGTCCCTACTACGACGTGGAACCATGCAATGGAGTCAGGTTCCCATCCTGACCTCTGGCCCCTGTATTCTAAATGAGCACGCCACCAATGTCTAAATTGGACCCGCCACTCGTTCCAATCCAAGCCGCTCTCTGCTGATTCAGAGAGACGTGTGAAGGATCCCGAGTGGAGCTGCTCTTAATCTGCCCTCTTCCTCCAAGTCTGTCCGGTATGGGTAGTACTGTCCGACATAGCCTTGGGGATCATAGAGGCACGCAAGCTCTCCCGCCACGACAAGGCAGCATCTTTGTACGGGAGGCAATAGAACATCCTGTAACAAAATACAGCGACTCGGATGTTACTACAAAAATTGCATCTGGAGGTAAAATTGTTTGATATGGAAAAGTATCTTTGCCACACTCCAGCAGTCGATAGGTGTGTCAAACTTGTAACTGAGGCTTTGGAATCTGTTTTTGGACCCGATGATTGAGATGGTTTAATTCGTGCTAGAGTAAAATTCACCCATGAAATATCTATTTTTGACACTAAATCTCAGTATTTTTTATAAAAAAGAAGAGACTGGGACTTCTGATACTGAATATTAAAATTTTATTTCTATATTAATTTCATATAGTGATTTATTTTACTAGTAGCTTTAAGTATAAATTCAGTAAAATATACGTTTATATTGATAGAAATAAATGTTTATTTCAACTCTTTTTTTTTCTTATTTATCTATCTTCATACCTAATGCGCCACCTCAAGATGTTGAGTTAGAAAGCTATAATTTTACGTGAGAACTTCCATTAATATGGATCACTGTTTGAGAATACAGGAAACTAAAAATTAAGAAAAAAAATTTTTCACTCCACCCTACCCGACACCCCTCTCGTCCCCCGGCCGCACGCGTCACGGGTTTGTTGACCTTATCTTCCGTAGGTACACGATGCACGTATAATTCTAGGACGGCAAATTAAATTCATATTTTTTAAAAATATAGTGAATGTTGTTGTTAAAGGTGCTAGCTACCTTATCTTGCTGGTGTTTTACAAATAACCCTATACAGCGTGAAATTATAATGGTTCTCGAGCCGAAGCATACGAATTTGGAATAATTT
>LUGF01004084.1:50522-74793 GCA_001625245.1 Calycopis cecrops | reverse complement strand
TATGGAGAGTTTTAAAAATTTACCTACTTTTAAAATGCAATCACAGCGATTCTGGTCTCTTATCACTCCACTCCATTTTAATATCGCAAAATATTGTACAATTTATTGGCGCCAAAATGAGAAAACACAATGAACAATCGTACAAAAATGATATTCCAAATTTAAATGTAATATTTTTTTATTTTTAATTGTAACAATATTAAGGCTAGATTAAGTATTTGAAAAGAAAATGTTGATTCTTGGTAGTCGTGTCAAAATATCAAGTATAACAGAAGTTCACTTCAAAGTCGTTAAAGCTACAAAGTATGAACGCAATTTCATTGTAAACTAACAGTGACCATAACATTAAAACTTCATCGGCTTTTATCCCACTTTATTTAATTATTTAACAATCCCGCACTGGGACACATTAGGATAGTTAACACACTTGGATAAACATACTCAAATCATTAACCAAACATAATAATTCAGGGCTGCAAGATAAATTGAATAAAAACTTTTTGCGTTAATCTGATGAACTAAGTAAGTAAATAAATTATCGGGGACTCTTGTGATGTCGTAACGTGCGACAACAGGACATCTGTCATCTCCAACATCTCGTGATGGTTGCTGTGAAGTTTCTGAAACGCAGTGCTCGTTAAATAATTAAAAAACCCAGATACAATCCGTAAAACAACAATAGCAAAATCGCAGCGTCTAAGAATGACTTATATTATAAACCATACTAATGAATTATCTGCAATTTTACAAACTATTACTAAGACTATAGTAAGCGGTGAAAATTAAAGATTTTTAAATAGAAAGTTATTTGATTCATCGGTCATTTCTCATATATTAATATTCACCGATTCTCATAAAATCTTGTGTGCATGTTGGGTAAGGTGCTATGGGAGAGGCCTATGTCCAACAGTGGACTGCAATAGACTGATGATGATGACGATGATGATGGCTAAGGTCTGAGAATCGGCCAACGTCTATTCTTCATCTTCATATTTCCACTGGATTAAAACTTATGCGGGTGAATCCGCGGAACGCAGCTAGAATAGTGATAGATAACGGTACATAGCACTACATAACAAGAAATCTTAAGTCTTTGTAACGTTTAAGGTTTTCAGAACGATATATCTTTTTTCTCCGCTTTCTCTATTTTTTTTAAACAGAGATGTTAAGAAAGAAACGCAGAATCAAATAATATTTTTTTTCATATAAAGACGCTACAATTTGCATTAGGATAATAGTACGTGTTATCTTGTATATACTCTGTTGATGTTATATCGTGTATTGTGTCCGAATAAATGTTTCTCTTTCTTTCTTTCAATGTTTGGAAGTTTGCCATTGTCCTTTATTGTAATCAACAATATTTGCACAAGACATCATATTAGAGCTAGCTATCTTTTCCTTTTGGGATAAAAAGTATTTATAATATTATGTTAATCTAGATCAGGGGTGACAAAGATACGGCCCGCGATCACATCTCACTGACATCAATGAGTCATTGAGCTTACATTAGTTGAACCTGGCCTGCCTACGTATTCTAAACCTAGAATATGGCCCTCTGCAATATTGAGATTGACGGTTGACACCCCTATCTAGACGGTAAAGTATAATATGTGACACATTTCAACCAAATCATTCTGTATTTTTTGCTTAAAAGGCTACAAAAATACAGGTACTTTACAATGTATATCTACATAAATTAAAAATTATAATACTCGAGGATATTATAATGTCATAATCTGATAATATGTACTACGCATAAAAATGTTGTACACGTCCTTGGTCGAAAACATTTTTATTTCGCTAAATATTCATTATTTTAGGTACAAACAATAATAAAATCTACATTTGCTACGGACTTAAATCATGTTTTTTTACGAATTATAATTTTGCCTTAAATATTTGATTTATTATTCTCTAGTGCCTCGTTATTTTTAAAGCCGATTCGATTTTTTTTTGGGAATTTAATTTTTTTATGAAAATTTAAACGCACTATGCAGATGAAATTTAGTGTGCATATCGGATGGGTGTGAGACGTCAACATCTATTTTTCATCTCGATATGTTCACGGAATCGAAACTTACGCGTGTCAAACCGCGGTGCGCAGCTAGTATATAGATATATCTATGTTTGTTGTTTTTCTGGGTGGGTCTAGTAATTATGTGGGTGAAACCTTACACCCGCCGTACGTGCGTCAGATTTTCTTACCAATTATGTGCTATAGTTATAGTTGGTCAATTTAATTTTACTAAAAACACGTCAAATCGTATGACGTAGTGCTATGCTGCAGACCTCAACTTATGAGAAGCATCTGGGCCGGCACGGCTTTCGCACACCTGCATGATACCGGCGTAAGTGCTGCGTTGTGTATTTGAGTATCCGGTGGCCCATATCGATGTTTAAGTATCCGATGCCCCATGGAGGTGAAGGATGATGCCAGCGCATCTGTTTGACCTCTATGCGGATATTTATGTGTATAGTTAGTCATGAAAATGGCTCCGACTGCTCGTTTGAACCTCTATAATACAATAAAAAAGCAAAACGGGATCGAACCACGAATTTTTCTATTGCATAATTTGACTATGTAGTTTGTACTTCACAAACCTTGCTTTTAATTAAGGCATGTAAATTTAAGCCTAAAAAATCAGTTAGTAAACTGAGATCTGAATGTTTTTGACAGACCGGTATTTGATCTTGTCTGGATAAATTTTAATATGAAAATGTTTTTCGTGGGAAATTATTTTACCTGAAAAACGTCATGTTCAATAATTATTTGTATTTAAGACTCGTATTCAAAAATTGCTGGTAGTTATAATTTTTGACGTTCCAAAAGTAATTTTTATAATTCTATTTGGAGTGAAAACATTTTCATATCATTTATGAAAATGTGATTCTAAACATCATTTTAACTAGATAAAATCTCTCTATCCTTAAGGGTACAAAACAAAAAACAACAACGATGTCAAATCAAATGAATGAGACGAATTGTGATTTTATTTGCAAGCGCAGATACGTCACAAACTGTCTGTAGACGTTTTATGATTTTAGGTTTATGTAGAGGTAAGGGCAAGTTCAGACTAAAGACACGTTTCAAGAATAACAGCGTAACAGTTGAATAGAGCCGCCACTACTTGTATAAGATTTGGCGGTATAAGTCGTGAAGTGATGTTGTCTTGATGATGAGATGAAATGTGATTTTATTTGCCAGCCCAGATACGTCACAAACTGTCTGTAGACGTTTTATGATTTTAGGTTTATGTAGAGGTAAGGGCAACTTCAGACTAAAGACACGTTTCAAGAATAACAGCGTAACAGTTGAATAGAGCCGCCACTACTTGTATAAGATTTGGCGGTATAAGTCGTGAAGTGATGTTGTCTTGAGTTACGCGGAATTTACTCATTACAATAAAACAACTTTAATGTATTTTATCTCAGTTTATTCAATTACATTACAAGACTGTTTCAGAAGCTTTACCGCAGATACGGTCAAGTGTGGTCAGTCTACCCGCGACCACCACTGAAATAAAACGTATTAGAATCCGGTGACGTTGTTCTATTGTCGTGAAGTGAGGTGTGTACTGGTTTGTAATAGATATTACAAACCAGTACGTATATATTACAAACCAGTACATATATATTACAAACCAGAACATATTTATTACAAACCAGTACAGGCGTCACTTCTTTCTTCATCATCTACAAGCAGTTTAGCTGGACTGATGACGAATCCTCAAGCTAAATTTCGTCCGTGAATGTACAGCATTCCCAGATGTCAAGTATCCAAACTATCTTTATCATAAAGAGCAATCGCATCCTTTTATCGACTACCCCTAAACATCCGCACAGTTGTTATGCAGATGTGTTGCCTTCTTTTCCACCTCAACTCCAATGGGCCACGGAAAACTGTCACACAGCACGATACGCTAAAGCATAACACTCTATGACTATATCACGTCAAATACCAGTACCTACTCTATAAAAAGTAACCGTCGATAACAGTGTAGCATTTAATAACACATTGTCATTGTTATTACGAGTTTCCAACACCTGACATTATACTTCAGCAACGTTTATAGAAGCGTTGTTAATAAAATGTGACGTGTCTCTGTTGGAAACTAGCGGCAACATATTACTGCGCTCATATTACTGGCGAAAAGTAAAGCATAAGTAGTAAGAAGTAGCAAGTAATTTTAGTTAATAAAAAGTGGAAATAGTATAAAAAAGTGTATTAGTTAACAAAAGTATAACATGAATTTCCATCAAGGAGTGACAATACATTCCATCAACTATATGAAAAGTAAAGCTTTTTTTAAGTCCATACTAACTTAATAAATGCGAAAGTGTATATCTGTTTGTCCTTCTTTCACATCGAATCGGATCAACGGATCGATGTGATATTTAGTATAGAGATAGTTGAAGGTCTGAAGAGTGCCATCGAAATATGTACATTTTTTTTCTTTCTTTTCCGCGAGTGAAGCCGCGGATAACAGCTAGTTATTATTATATGTATGAGTGTAGTTAAATGTATTAAGGTATTGACCGGGAAGGGAAAAGGACTATGGGAAGAATTCCGATGCGCTGGACAGACCCTCACTACAGTAGATAAACACATGAGGCCAATTACGTAGCTGGAAATCGGAACCGTTGGTGCAAAGTCATTCAGTATGTTATTCAGTATTCCGTGCTGTGAGTTACAACCGGGAAGGTACCTCTCGCTGTATTATAGAACAGGGTTTGTTAAAGTGGGATCCACGGAGCCCCTGGGACCCACAGTCCATGGCGTATGTGTTAGAGGTCCGAGGTAGCTCAGTTAAACCTTAACATACTTATCAGGAAATAATATGATATATAAGATTTGTTTTCTTTTTATACAATACTAGCTTCCGCCCGCGGCTTCGCTCGCGTGGATTTCGGACTTCAAAAATCCCTATAAATTTTAACTTATTATGTTATTCTGATATGAAAGCTATATTACTGTAAAGTTTCATGAAAATCCGTTCAGTAGTTTTTGTGTGAAAGAGTAACTAACATACAAACTTTCGCATTTATAATATTAGTAGGAGCTTTTAAATTCTGGAAAGGGGTCCATGACTGCAAAAAGTTTAAGAAGGTCTGTTATACAGCCTTAAAAGAGATGACTGCGTCGCGTTTCATGAGGTTTATGACTGTGAGGGATTATGTGAAGAAGAGCAACGCTAGTGAGGATATTTATGGACGTCGACTTGCCATTAGGTACCACCACGGCTTTGTCCTCAATGAATATTATCAGCAGTGTGACCGGGCCCTAAATCTATGCTAATAGGGTCATTAATATACACGTTAA
Organism: Calycopis cecrops; assembly: GCA_001625245.1. NCBI lineage: Eukaryota > Metazoa > Arthropoda > Insecta > Lepidoptera > Lycaenidae > Calycopis > Calycopis cecrops. The sequence goes on along the minus strand of LUGF01004084.1, from coordinate 69,473 downwards.
CGAATGTATTACCAGAGACAGTAGGGCAGTATAAAAGAGGAACAATATCCGTATGGACAATTCACTTTTGTTTTGTAACGCAGGGTATACATTTACGTATGATATCTAGAAGCTCGGGAGGCCGGGTCCCTAGACATATGACAGACTTGACTCGTGTAAGACCGACTAAATCCGAGACGAGACGATAAAAAAAAGACCGAATAAAAAAACCGTGTCCCTTCGGCCGCTATTATTGGAGGGTTTCGGTACTGCCAGCAAGAGGATACCACCAGCAACAGCGACATCCCTCAGCCCCCGAATCTGAAGTCGAGAGCAATAATGAAAAGGAAAGCAGCATCCAGCCTAACAACGATAAACAATTAGCCTAACAATATTATGAGAATGTTGGCTGTAAACTTTTATTGCCCTGGACCATACATAAGATAAACATGTTATTTTTTTTCATTTCGACGTTTCGGCTGTAATGCATCTGCCGTGGTCACGAGTAGACTACTCGTAGTCGAGGTAATTACTTCGATTTTATAACGCGATTAAGTCCCGTTTACAGTATACAAATATGAATACAAATCGTGAAAGCTTAAAACAATTAATGTTATTTTTATGTCCCTACTAACATTACTTTAACGGATTTCATGATAATTTACTGTTAACATGAGCCCTGGTTGTCTTAATAACGATAATTAATAAATTCAGATTAAGTATGAAACTCTTTGCAGACTCTCACGGACACGCCAGACAACAACAACAAACAAAAAGACTTCGACAGGACATTTGCTATCTTATTAATATTATACATGCGAAAGTTTGTATGTTTGTTTGTTTGTTACTCCTTCACGCAAAAGCTGCTGAGCCGATTTTCATGAAATTTGGCACACACATAGAGCGTAACATGGATTAACACATAGGATAGTTTTCATCCCGAAAATGTTCCTGTGGAATGGCATGGGATGATTTTCCACGATATCGAAAATTACGCGGGTCAAACCGCGGGGCGCAGCTAGTATTATATAAATCAAAAGTAAGTTTATGTGCCCCTGATTCATTACTCTGCTCCCTAAAACCACAGGAAACAGGCCGGCGAACCCTGCGGTCGTTTTGTAAAGTCCAAATCAAATAAACCCTTGTCCTTGACCTGTTGACGCTTGACGATCACATCCTATATGACTCAGCTTATTAACGAGGGTCAATATTTATATTCTTGTCATAGTTTTTCATTAATTTAAGATAGTTTACATCACATCATTCAGAAGAAAAGATAAAAGAAAAGTACTCAAAATTACGATTTAGGATCACTGAGAAGAATGTCACTCGGCATACTATATAGAATTTTCCTTGGCATAAATTTTAGTGGTATGAGAGTGGTAAGAGTGATGGCAATAACAAGTTCAAATACTACAATATAAAATTAACAGATAACGCATTCGGAGTACGGACCCAAACTAGCTAACAGAGGCATAATATTAATTGGCCATCTTGACATTTAATACTACATTTGACTGCATTTTACATTAGTGACGCAGTAGTGATGTTAGTTTACTTAATAGTGACGCGGTAGTAATTGCATTTTACCTAATAGTGACGCAGTAGTAATGGTAGTTTACTTAATAGTGAGGCAGTAGTGATGTTAGTTCACTTAATACTGGCGCAGTAGTAATGGTAGTTTACTTAATAGTGACGCAGTGGTAATGTTAGATAACTTAATAGTGACGCTGTGCTAATGGTAGTTTACCTAATAGTGGTGGCAGTGGTTATTTATAGTAGCGGATGTACGCGATAACACAGGCAGACATAAAAGGAAATCTTAATTAATGCAGTTTATATTCGGTTTTAACATGAATATTTGTATTTATTTAAAGCTCAAATCGAAAACATCTGTGCGCGACGTTTCGGCCGGCCGGGTGACCACGGCTGGTTGGCTATTTTATCGTATTTTAACCCAAAATTAACTATAAAATGTATGGCAAATGCGAAAGGCTCAAAAAAGAATCATAATGAGTGCCAATTTATTGAAAATAGTAGAAAGTAGAAAATATAATAAAATACACTGCATAGTCTCGGTTTGTTTGAAAAAGGTACACGTATTTTTTTCTTGTATAATCTGTCCTTTAAAAAAATTACAATCCTACAAAAATGTCCCTCATTTTGACCTGTGTAATCACTGGTTGAAAGGGTCAGGGCTGGAAAAAGGGATTTGCTCATTTATCCCTCTGCAGTTAAAAATACAAAGAGGTTGTCACTTTCGAAAAATGGAACGTGAAAGGACGTCAAAAGAAACACGGTGACCACGAAAAATGTATTTCATTAATTCTCACAATAGATTCCTTTATGGTGCACAGCAATGTAATAAAAGTGCTCTACTTCTTATATTTTACTGTCATACATTGACTACAGAAGCTGAGAAATATCCGAGGAGTTGCTGCGATAAATCTACAAAATTCCAGATTTTACTTGCGACGGTATCCGCGTTGAATGTATAAATAAAAATAAATAATATAAAAAAAAAATTACGTATGTTCAGGATATTTATCCTATATATATGAAGCAGTCGGACCTACCAATTGTTTGACCCCCTTTGCTATAAGAATATTACCAGTGCTTCTTGACATAATTTCTCTTAAATATGCGTTATGTTAATAGAACCATTAATGTATACGTTAAGAACAGACATGAATAGGGAATATAAAGGAGCATTAAACGTGTATCATCCGTATGAATAATTAATAACCTAACATTGTTTGATTCGGAACATCGCAGACAGCCGATGGCACCCCCGGGGTTTTAGCGGGTGTTCGGCCCGGGAGCCCCACACGCCCCTCATATTCCACCCAAGGTTGGTGGCAGTACGTAATGCATTTCCCAAAAAAATCTATTGACCAACTACACTCTGACAGTTATTCTGGCTTAAAAGTAAAGTCCAGATAAAAAAATGGTTTAAGAAACAGTGACGCAATGGTAAAACAGGCAAACGTAAAATGAAATCACAATAAATGCCAATTTCTATTATACAGCGTGTCTTCCCGGTTAGTTTAAAAACGAGCCATACAAGTTTTTCTTCGATAATCTGTACTGCAAAAAATGATATATTATCATTTACGCAACAAAACCCGACCCGTGTAACCAACAACTGGTTGATAGGAGAGATTTACTTGTTCGTCCCCCTTTGCGATAAAATACACGACAACAATGGAACGTAAAAGGACGACAAAAGAAACACGGTGACCACGAAAAATGTATTTCACTAATTCTCACAATAGATTTCTTTATGGTCACAGCAATGTAATAAAAGTGATTCCTACTGTTTATATTTTACTGTCACACCTTGACTACGGAAGCTACGTATATCCGAGAAGTTGCTGCGATCTACAAAATTCCACCTTTTATATGCTTATCCGTGTGGGATATATTTTTAAGCAAGTATTTACCCCTAAGCTAAGGTGTTAACATGTATAATGTAACTTCCCCTTAAAATTGGTATAAAGGTAATATTCGATATTTTTTTGGAAAAAGCCTTATAGGGCCACCTAATTGTTTGTCTGTCTGTTTGTCCGTCTGTGCGTCAAGACCTTTTTCCCGTGAACGCATAGCAGGACAAGGTAAAATTATATTCGAATACAAAGATCTATTATTTCATTTATGAATGTGTTTTAACACAAAAAGAAACATATTTGTAACCTGCGTTGGTTTGCAAAAATGTTTTTTTTTTGTGTTTTGTTGTGTGAATAAATAATACATCATACGAGATCGCACGTTACCTGAACCTATAGGGCGTTTCTTGAATGATTGATTCATTAAATTACTAAAGAAGTAAGAATTTACGGCACAAATAAATGAATGAATCCGAAAATTTGTAATTTATAATTATATCACTATTGAAGGTAGTCATCACCAAGACTGACTGACATAGTGATCTATCAACGCACAGAAATTTTACATACAAGTAGATGTTATGACGTAGGCATCCGCTAAAAATCAAGAAATGATTTTTAGAATTTCGTCCCCTAAGGAGGTGATATAGAGTGTTGTAGTTTATATGGATTTTTATACAAAATTAAAACGCTTATAAGAAGTGGGTTCAGGCTCTTATTTTAACCCCCCCTCTTTATTCTCTCACTATTCAGCTGACTTAAGTCCACTGCTGGACAAAAGGCTCTCCCGAAGCATGCCATTGACCCCGATTTTCGACTCTGCTCATCTTGTAACTTCCCCTTGTTATTCCCCTATGCTATACAGATGTTAATTCTAAAGTGGCAGTTAAGCTTTATTTACTTTGATACCGTCTAGAAATTTTGAAAACATTTCAATTTTCAAAATACTTTGTCGCATCACAATTTCTTATCTTATGGAGCTTCGTATAAATAAAAATAAACCTTTAATATTATTATCTTCAATTTTAAAGAATATCTGCGCTGAATGCGGTAATATCTGCGCTATTGTGAATTTTTCTTGCAGACATAAGAGAATTAAATTCCATTGTTATCTATAAGTTTAAAATAGAATAAGATTGATAAAATATGAGCTATTGACGTGAAAGAATGCGGTGCAGTCTCGATACGGGGACTCTTTGTTTAGATTAAGTAAATAATTTTATTCCTTTGTTTTTTAAATCTTTATAAAATAAAACAAATGTTTATCAATCAAGTTTTAAGTATAACAAATTTCTTAGAAATATTTAGGATTTCCGAACTCGATATTAAAATATTTTCATTTCCCAATAACATTTTTTAATTTTATTTTTATTAAATATTATTAGTGTAATGATAAAATTACACATATCTGATTAGGCATTAATAAATACATGAAAATATTAATAGAGAAAATCGTAAATAAACAAAAATTATTAAAAAGCTTTTAAACTTCTTACAAAGTCTACTCCACCTACCCGTGAACTCGAGACGTATGCGTGTGCTTCCTTGCATACACAAACACTACAGGCATCATCTGTCAACTTCGGTATGTCACTACCACTGTTACTATCCTACTAATATTGTACGTTTGTTACTCGTTCACGCAAAAACTGCTGAACCGATTTTCATCAAATTTGGTACACGTATAGTATAGGGGGTAACTTAGATTAATAGGATTGTTTTAATCCCGTAAAAATGTTCCTATGGGATGCCATGGGAGGATTTTCTATTTTCCACGGGATCGAAACTTACGCAGGTGAAACCGCGGAGCGCTAGTAGCATATAAATATACAACAGACAATTGCATTCGCCACCATGTATGAGCGCACCTTTACTCTCCATCTGTCGTCAGTATTAAACACTAATACATCAAACTCGAGAAACACTCGCCGCCGTATATCATGCTTCACGGCCGGGTTACGTAAACAGTAGCAACACTAACACCAGTAACACTAACAGCTGCGAACACGTGGAAATACAATTTCTACTGTTCTAGGAGAAACGATTCGGTGCGATCGCTAAAAAAACTACTAAAAGATGCGCGCTCATGGGAAGAAAATGCTCTTTTTTTAGGGTTCCGTACCCAAAGGGTAAAAACGGGACCCTATAATTAAGGCTTCGATGTCCATCCGTCCGTCCGTCCGTCCGTCTGTCACCAGGCTGTATCTCATGAACTATGATAGTTAGACAGTTGAAATTTTCACAGATGGTGTATTTCTGTTGCCGCTATAACAACAAATACTAAAAAATTAAATAATATGAATATTTAAGGGGACCCCCATACAATAAACGTGATTTTTTTTGCTCCCACACAAAAGATAAGCTCCCGTTTTCGTAGATAATGGTACGGAACCATTCGTGCGCGAGTCCGACTTGGCCGGTTTTTTTTCTTTTTTTCATAGCATAAGTATTTTAATACTGACAAAAGTACACTAGACAGAAACTACCCTTGTTCTGACGAAATCTAGTAAAATAAATATAAGCATCGTGTTTTTTAATACATAAAATAATAGACGCTGATGTAATGAACATAACGTTTTATCACCGAACAATTAGACTCGACGCAGGCGACTGAGACAACCTTCCAAGTTCCCGTTTATTAGATTTGAGTTTGATAAAGCCGATAGCATATTAATATAATTATCTTTATTATCTCAATTAAGAAGCAGTGCCTTAGATTACCGCGTTTATCTTGAGAAAACCCTTCACACTTTCTGAATAAAGAGAATTCTCTATTTAATACCATGAACTTTTTATTATTTTAGTGCTTTTTTTTTAATAGTATGAGGGTGCAAACAAGCAGTAAAAGTCATTTTCATGTCTTCGGACGCCCCTAGATAGAGGGTATACAGATGCGTTGCCCTCTTTCCTACTTCCTCCTCTACGGGCCAAGGGCTACTTATACACCGCACGAAAAGTGCCAGCTAAACTGTCACTAAATTCGCTTTTGTGTAAGCGACAATACCCCCCCTCCCCTCTCCAGTCGTGCCAGCCCAATTTGGCTACATGCAAGCGCACAGCATGGCACTACCACGTTATTAGAAATTGAGCAATCCCAATAATACTTTTTGATCCGACCCGGGAATCGAACCTGGGACCTCACGTCTGTGGTTGATCACGCTTACCACTAGACCACGAGGCAATCAGAGAAACATTATAGAAATACCGACAATATTATTTGCAATCTTCGTAAGCTAAAGGCTATAATCGATGGACACTTCAAATTTCTAGGTTCCGTCGAGCATCTTGAAGTCTTCTTTAGTCTAGATTCAATTTGCAGAGCGGAAATGGTCTTAAAATATTACGACCTACTTTCAAGCAAGGGATTGTGTAGATATTTATCTTATATGTTTCCATTTTTATTATCACATGTGTAGAAGCTTTGAATAATTCTTCTAATTCTCAAGAATTGTCGGTTTCTAGGGAAAAAATGAGATGACATTTTTTAAGATTTTTTTTTATGGTATAAGGAGGCAAACGAGCAGTCGAAGCCATTTTCACGGCTACCAACGCCCATATCGCTCGCCTAGAAGCTATACAGATGCACTGCCCTCCTTTCTCCTCCCACCTTCATGGGCCACCGGCCACTTACACACCGCATGATACGCGACAGCACAACTGTCACTTTACACCAGTCTTGTGCAAGTCAGAGGTACCTCCCTGGTCGTGCCGGCATGCAAGCATGCAGTGTGGCACTACCTCTTACTAAAATATCTCAGTACTGCAGCTCAGCTGAGGAGTCCTCTACCCGTCCCTCTCCCTCATCAGCAGTCGGCGTGGATTGGGACGACGGCGGGTCCGACTACGGACAGATCGATGTCGCACTCCTTTGGAATAACGCCAGGGATCAGGAAGGGAACTTGGCCCCTATTTTACAGTTCCAACGATATTATAGGGACTGTTCAAAGGCAGACGGACAGTCCCCGAGGAGGAGAAGTATGGCCTTTTGCAGAGGGGAATCCAACGCTGGAGGCGTCCTGTTACCTACTGATCCCAGACTCTTCAATCATTAACATACGTAATACATTTTTTTATGATAGCTAGGATTCCGGGTGGCCCCTAGACCTATGTCCGACACGACACGTCATGCAATACATACTAAACCCCTGCCTTCAGCCGCTATAATTGGAGGGTACTACTTACTAGTCGGTCGTACTGACCCAGTTCGACTACTATACAGCGTGGCACTACCTCTTGCAAAACATTTCTTCAATTTATTTTTTTTATTTATTTATTTATTTATTTATTTCTCCTTACATTAAAACTATATGTAACATTAACAAAACCATGTTCTATTGGACCTTAAGAGCGTTTACGCCTTGCGCACGTGGTTTTATGTAATTCATGGGTAATTCAAACCCACACATACGGATCGCCTTGTGAGTAGCATATATATAATGTTAGTATATTCTATAGTCAAATTAACTCACTATGATCCACGTAATGAATTGATTTCGTTTACGACCAGTGTTTTAGAGACGTTTTCAAAAAATTACAGAAAAATAATTACCATACAATAATCAAAACTTTAAATGCATGATTGAAAAGAATATGCTCTAGTTTATTGGTAAGCTATTATTATATTAAATTAAATAAGGTATATCGTCGAAAAATACATATAAAATTTGAAATATTTCACATTTTTTAATGTTAATTTCTCATAGATAAGATACCAAAACCAATTTTTTTTTCTACTAACTATTCTCTCAAGGATCTTATCAAGTGGTTATTATTTTTCGTTAATTATATATTTCAGTACTTTTATGATATTTTGAGCTTCGAAACTGACGCTAAAAGGGAAATTAACAAACCTCTAATAAGTAATCATGATAGAATGCGTACATACTAAATTAATTGAAATATTTTTTCAACTAACTATTTAGACAAGAAAATGTCCTACAATTATTAGTATGTAACATATAATATAAGATAAGTGGTCCATGATTTTAAGGTGTTTAAAAAGCACTGTTTTCAAGGCAAATTGCGTTGGAAGACGTAAACGCTCTTAAAATAAATGTAAGGAGCTGGTGTCTGAGTTAGGTTGATCCTGTATTACAGATCACCAGGTCCCCATGCTGTATTTATGTGTTACAATTAATAATTCAATCTATCTATGAAACGATCTCTATCAACTATATCATCAATAAAACATTTTTGCGTGTCAAAATAGGTCAAGCGCGTGACGACAGGGCGTCGTCTCCCCGTGGATCAGGTGGGTTTCACCTCAAACATTTCCTTCAGTAATAAAGGTAATATATCGTGGACAATGACAATTTACAGATATGGATGCGTGTTTTCTTTATATGTATACTAGCTTTTCCCCGCGGCTTTTCTCACGTCAGGAATATTTAACATAACATCCCTTCTGCGACTTTTTTACTTACGACTCAATAAATCACGTATTTGTTGACGTTATCTTGCTTAGTTATACAATGCGCTTATATTTGTAACGCTCGGGCGAAAGAATTAATTCATATTTATTTTTGTATGAATAAAATAGCGAATTATGAAAATTCGTAGAACCAATGTTGTTGTTAAAGATTATAAGATTACAATTATCCTTCTCGTAGATAAAGATATTTCTAGAGTTCGCTGGTCTTTTAAAAATAGTCGTGTATATATAGTACTGCAGTGGACTAAAGAAGATTCCATTCGAAGGTTCATTGCTCGAGAGTGGTAGGTCATGGGAGGCGATGACTTCTATCAGCGAGACAGTTATATCCCAGAAAGAGGTCGCGGGGCGGGTCGGAGAGTTGGAGGATGGCCAGCCTCGTAGACGACGAGTGGGGTGGCAATGGCGCTACGCCCTACTTATGCCGGTTCCCTCCATGGAGTCAGGGCTCAAAATGGGAAGCTTTCACGTGTCCAAAGTCAACGGTGGCTGATCTAGGTAGTCGATCAGTTCCGTTTTGGAAGAGTCTTGTCCCGTAGGAGGGATTGGCCAGTCCTCGCGATGCCTTATAATGATTACCCTTCTCTTTCCTCCTCCTTTTCTCTCGAACCCTTATCCTTATCCTTCCCCTTCCACCTCCACAACACCGGAGCTGTCACTCCGCGGCGGTATTACATACGGCAGAGGTACCTCTCCACTCATGCACGTAATGCAACGAACTTTTAAAATTTGCAACTGATACGAAATCAACCTGATCACTTTGACCGATTGGTTTTACCTTAAAGCGCTTCTAGTACGTGCTACGAGATGCTACAAGATATTGGAACAGACGAGTACTTCTAGTATATTTCTTATATGGAATATATAAGAAAGAAGTTTTTCTGTTCTGTTTGCATTTCAGATGCAGTGCCATGTTGCATTGGAGCCGAAGAGCAGAAATACAGAAATATATGCACACAAATAATAATAAATAGAGAAATACCACCTAAAAGATGCAGCTTTCATATTTCGTGCGATTTGTAATTTTTTGGTGGCTGATTGGATGGAGGAAGAAAGAAATAGCAACACATCCAAATGCTCGGTCAGTTGTCAAAAAAAATCATTAAAAATACTTAGGAGAATAGTACTTAATACTCCGAGAAATCGGAGTTATTTGGTATCCGCTTATTTGCTGGCATAATATATTACAACATCCGCATATTCGCTGATATATTATATTATAACATCGTCATATTCGCTGATATATTATATTATAACATCCTCATATTCGCTGATATATTATATTATAACATCCTCATATATGCGCTGGTATAATATATTACTAACCTTTCTAGGAAATGAACTAGATCCGACTAGTCTTCTTATTAATATTGTAAATGCGAAAGTTTGTATGTTTGTTTTATTGCTTGTTAGTTAGTTTGTAACTCCTTCACGTAAAAACTGCTTAACCGATTTTCATGAAATTTGACATGTGTGTCAGTAGAGAGTTTTTACCGCGCAAAATATTATATGAGATGCCATGGGATGATTTTCTATTTTCCACGGGACCGAAATTTACGAGGGTGAGACCGCGGGGCGCAGCTAGTAATGTATATAATAGTAACACACTGGTTTCGCCGTCTGTATTCGCATATATACTTAAAGGTGATACTCGACGACACACGGAGATTTTTTCTGGAGTTTACTCTTTAAAAGGGTGCGCGGTAAAGCGACAATCATTATGGCCCGCGCCGACCAGAGATTTTAGTCCACAGACATTTTTGTCCGCTAAAATAGAACGCTTACAACTGTATGGAGTAACGCAAATGTAGGACTAAAAGTACCGAGTACAAAAAGTCCCCCGAATAACCGGAGACATGCAGAGAGCGGACCGAACGCGGGAGTCCCCGAAAGAAATACAACTCTAGTGAATAGGCGAAACAACGCACTGTCACGTTTGAGTTTTATAAATATAGATTCATTTATAACTTACTAAACTAAGTTCCAAAACTTAAACCCGACTGATCCCAACTAATCTGGTAATCACGGTTTAAAAGTATGAAACAAGATCTTTAAGAGCGTTTACGCCTTCCAACGCAATTTGCCTTGAAAGCAGTACTTTTTAAACACCTTAAAATCATGAACCACTTATCTTATATTATATGTTACATACCAATAATTGTAGGACATTTTCTTGTCTAAATAGTTAGTTGAAAAAATATTTCAATTAATTTAGTATGTACGCATTATATCATAATTGCTTATTAGAGGTTTGTTAATTTCCCTTTTAGCGTCAGTTTCGAAGCTCAAAATATCGTAAAAGTACTGAAATATATAATTTAAAAAAATTAATAACAACTTGATAAGATCCTTGAGAGAATAGTTAGTAGAAAAAAAATTGGTTTTGGTATCTTATCTATGAGAAATTAAGATTGAAAAAATGTGAAATATTTAAAATTTTATATGTATTTTCCGACGATATACCTTATTTAATTTAATATAATAATTGCTTACCAATAAACTAGAGCATATTCTTTACAATCATGCATTTAAAGTTTTGATTATTGTAATTATTTATCTGTAAATTTTTTAAAACGTCTCTAAAACACTGGTCGCAAACGAAATCAATTCAGTACGTGGATCATAGTGGGTTAATTTGACTATAGAATATACTAACATTATATACAGGATGATTCACGAAGTTTCTTGCGGACGGTGCAAGTCTGTTCGGAAATGTATTGACGTATGCCGACTGAGCGGCTGTTGTGCGTCCACCATACATTCCATAATAATAATGGATGTCAGCGATTTCTCGCGGGGAGAATGCATTTAATCGCGGCATCTCAACCCAGCACAACCACGAAAACAGTCGAGTAACGTAACAAACAGTCAATAACAAAAACGTAACAAACAGTCAATAACAAAAACGTAACAAGTAGTAAATAACGAAAACTCAATGAAAAACTGTAACTTTAATGCGAGAATAATACGTCAGCAGCAGCGATGTGATCGAAGAGGACTGGCGACTGCCGAACTATACCAACACCCCTTTCCTTTGCCACCAGTATTGAACACAATAGCAGCCGGAAACCGGTATAACAATGGAATAAAAAAAGGGTCTCTACCTGGATTTGCCCATTTTGACTACTGAACTTTAAAAATTCGTGACACTTGTATTTTTAGAGATACAATGTTTATTTTTTATTTTTTTGAAAGCTAATACAATTAAAAATGATAATAAATTAGAAAACAAATCAAGAAGTAGGTGTTTATTCCATAGGAATTTGATTTGATTTAAAAAAACAGTGAAAAAAAGTGATTTTGTTCACAAGTATTTAAAAAAATTAAGTATTTAAAGCCATTTTTGTTGTCTCTTTTTTATTTAAACCTCATCGCTAAATACTTGGCATTGATTTGTCGTTTATTTCATCAAAGTCTGTCAGCTAGTTTGGGAGGAATAAATTTATTTGTACATAGATGTCAAAATTCGGGAAACAAATGTTTAGTGGCGGATAAAAAAATTAGTTTTTTTTTAGAAGTTTTTTAGACCCATTTGGTCGATAGTTTTCGGTCTAATTTCACCCAGTTTCGGGGTTGCACTTTAACGTGAATCAATCATCCTGTATATGCTACTCACACGGCGATCCGTATGTGTGGGTTTGAATTACCCATGAATTACATAAAACCACGTGCGCAAAGCGTAAACGCTCTTAAGAATTTACTAAATGACATTGGGCGTTTTTTACCCGATTTTTTAAAAGTCGCGAACATAATCCAAAACATTTTTAAATGATAGTGTTTACAATCATATTTAATATTGTGTAGTTATTTTGATTCAAAACAATGGGAAAATGGAAATAATTAGTAAAATGAAAATCATATTTTAAGTTGAAACTATTACTAATTACTAAACATGACCGCTCAGTAAGTTAAAATATCACTCCGTGGTATTTTTGTAAAGCCAATCTGACTAAATCCGACAAGTTGATGTGCATGTTTCGTTCTCACTCTCGCCCAAGAGCAAAAGGAGAGCAGTTAAGCACAGTAGATGCACAGAGTAAAGTTTCTTTACTTACTCATGTGGATGCAAATAAATCACGGCTAATTACTATGGTGTCGTTGGGTGGTTGAAACGATCAATGGTCGCTTTAAAAAGGACTTCAAGGTATTCCGCCACGTTTATTTTAATGTAGCTTTGACAAATATGATGACTGATTTTAAAAGAGCTGCAGCTCTCATCAATGCTACTAATCGACCATATAGAGATAACGCTCATGCCACACAGTTTATAAATATAATAAATGAGAACATAAATAGAGAAAATGAATTGGCTGATTACGTGATTCGAAACAACTTAAACAGACAAAGAGTCACATTCATGCCGCTAGATGCAAACGATCCCGAATTCGGAGATTTCCCACAATTGACTTACGACGAGCTACTTTTATTTACCTTGGGAATATACCATATGAAACTGGCCAAATCTTATTGCCACGAACACATGCGGTCAAATAGAGTATATACAATGGAATTATACCATCGCAGAGAGTTGGTGGAAAATAAAATATTATAATACGAGGGAGAATACAGATTTGGATGCGGCAGAATAAAAGTTAAGAGAAAAATATGTTTTTTAATTATTTTTGATTCCTTTTTCCTCTTTAATTATTGCCCAAAAAATAAAAAAATACATTTATGATTATTTTTTAAATGTCCATTTTCTCCTTAATCCCACAACCCACAGATATGGGAACTATACTATTGTAAACTAGATTTAATTGCCTATCCACCGGATCTAATTTTGTTTTTATTCGCCGTAGGTAAGTGTCCCATACAAAGATGCCCAATGTCCTTTGCATTGTATTTTCATTTTCATCTTATTCAGAAGATAGGTGTGGTCGTAAGCTACCTGCCCGAATTCTAACAGGAGGAAGTGAAAATGACTTACCTACTTGTCTAATTGTGTTAAATAGTTTAGAATCTACAAGGGAACAGATGAATACATACATACTGGCCAAAATCATAACCCTCCTTTTTGCTTCGCCATAGTCGGGTAAAAAGATGTGTATATAACTTGACTCAATGTAATATTGGATAATTCTACGAACTCCGATTTTCGATCACGGAGATTACATTATTCAATAATATGGCTCCAGTTCATGACATATTTGTATCCGTTCATATCTAGTTGACAATAAACTGATGTGTTCCAAAAATAACTTTATCCGTTAAGTGCGCGTAGATACGTGTATAGAGGGTTTAATGAAAGCCGAGAGTTTGTTACAATTTTAATAATGCTGATAGAACTATTCTTATATTTTTTTGTATATTTAATATTTTTATTATTGAAATATACATATTATATACATATAGAGGGTTGATAAGAGCGAGAGGTATTAAATAAAACCACGCATACTATAAGTGCCTACAGTTAATCCGAAACTATTAAAACAAAGTTTACGACAAGTACTCAAAAATACTTTTTTCAAACAAGTTAAATAACGAAAAAATGTTATCACTCTTTGTACCGGGTGGCTACAGTGAGCACGGGGCGAATGATGCCGATCGGCCATAGTCGGCGATCAGCTGCGATAAAGCGTGTACGTAGTGAGAAAAAAATTTTAAAAATTCCTGTGGCTAAACTATTGCTCCGATTCATTGTTTTTAGTTGTATAGCCTGGAAATTATTCACTAAATATGTGGTTTCATTTTATGCCTCTCGCTTTTATCAACCTTGTATATGGGCGGGATTCGAACTCACGACCCTTGGCGCAAAATGCTCTGCTTATCCGAGCTTTGTACCTCTGCGCCAGCCGGTCGTGAAAACATCATAGGGGTTTCTCTGCGACATATCGTCATGTACGGAGGGAGATCCGCAAGAGAACCAGGTTAAGAGTCCGTAAACTGAACTGGCAATGGGCACTCGGTAGGCCACATTGCTTGCGAAACCGACAACAGGGTAGGTTTTGATCAAAAACCGTTAGCAACATTGATTAACCATCTATATGTCGGGAGAAAGAAGGCTCCTGCAGATAAATTTGCACTTGTTGGTCAGGCTCTCGAAATTGTGTCACGTCCTCTTCGTAATTCAATTCCACGTACGACCGTGTTCCCCGGGAGACGCGGTCGGGTAATAAACTTAGTTTATTCTGACGTGGGGATCAGGTTCATCAGATATTCAGGAATATGATATGTATACTTATAGCTCCCTGATATAGTAACGAAACAAAAGTATTATTCATGTTTCTTATATTGTAAATCAGTTATTGAATAGGATATTCCAGAGTGAAGACTGTTCGATTATTTTTTTTTTTTGTGTTCCGTTCCGGTATCCGATAGATGTGTAAAACTGAAACGTGGCTGATCAGTGTACTAACTAAAATCCCTCAGGGTGCCACGGACCGCAAAGTGTGTTGAGGTATCCCGGACATGCTAGCAACAGGTCACCTAGATACCATCACCTAGGTCCCTCTCGACGGATCTACCTTGTCGTGGTGAGAGGGCTTAGTAACCGTGGCTTGAACCACCATACTGAAGCCAAGAGGGATCCCAGGAGGGGACGCACCGAGTGGTCTTCACCAAGGGCCACTCTGCATGCGTCTATGAATAAGGGGTCGTGGGAGGAGAGGTGTTTCGGTGTGTCGTTGCCGTGCACCCTGTCTCCCGCGACCAAACTGGGACGCACCGTCAGATGCGTTGGCGGTGGTGCCGCCGAGGAAGAGGAGATGCGTTGTGTCGTTGCCGTCCTCCTTATCCTCTGCAGCCGTTTGATGGTTGGCCCCTGGGTGGCGGTCGGGGTCAGTCAATGTCGGAGGTCCTCCACCCGTCCCTCTGAATTAGCAGATGGCGGCGTGGATGGGGACCACCGGCGTAGCGTGCTACGTTGTGGAGCATTGGGACCAGGGGTTAAGATGGGAAGCTGATCCCATTGCACGGTTCGAACGTTGGAGTGGGGACTGTTGACTGTTGACTGTTGACTGACAAAGGCAGCCGGACAGTCCCCAAGGAGGAGAAGTCTGGCCTTTTCACCGAGGCCAGCCTGTCGCTGGAAGGGCCCTGTTGCTTGTGGATTCCGGACCCTCCAATTATAGGGGCTGAAGGCACCCGCAGGGGTTTAGTCGGTAGGGGCAATAGCCGAGCCCGACACTGTACCCGGTTGAGCCACCCGCGCTCCTGGGTAGCGTACGTAAAGGTATTCCCCTGCATTTTCAAAAAAAAAAGATCTTGGTCCCAGGTAAGGAATAATCGAACTCTTCCGAAAAGATTCACATCCGACTACTTAGATCAGTCCTCCAATCCACTCCACTCCAATCCTCCAATTCACTGTATCCAATCCATATAGTATATACTGTACCTATATGGATTGGATACAGTGAACGTAATCTCTAGCCACATACGTCCTATCTCTCCCAAATAAATCCCATCTATCGTTTTCGGGGCAGGCCATCTCACCTTCTCTCGATTGGTCTTTTTCTGGGAGACCATCTCACAAAAACCTCCCAGGATGTGTTACTCATTAGATGTGATTAGATGACGCTCCCGAGCGAGTGGTCAGTCCTTCCCAGCGCCTCTTCCATGTATAGGCGCTGTATTACATGTACACAGCCTCAAACGCTTTTGAACACAAATGAACTCTCAGCCACGACACTAATAAATATCTAATAATGCGGCGAGCTAGAATAACTAGTCAAATTTAAGGCAATATTATGTTACAAAAGATAATGAGCATTTCGAAGAAGGCCTCGAGACAATTATTCAGATAATAATGATGTCATGATTGTGATTATAATGACGTACTCGCATCAAATATCGCTGAAATGTAATGATGAAAATCCAAGGAGAGTTTGTACAACTAATAAGTAATAACTTATCCCGTCAAGCTTATTCTGGCGTTGATTAAATCTCCACCTACTAAAGTTCCATAGAACGTGGCTGCTGCTAGATTATGTGTTATGGTATCCTTTGGATACCATTACCATCATACTGAGTGGTCACCCTTTTGGTACCTGGTTACGGGTACACTGTTGTGCATTTTCCTGTATAGTAAGTTTAATTATTAAGTTTTTATTTGTTTAGTTTAGTCTTATATATAAAATGTAATTTTAAAGCTAAACCATTCTCAAATCCCCTTCTACACACAAAAACTTCGTCAAAATAGGTCCAATCGTTTAGGAGTTCAGTGATACGTATATAATATACGTAATACACACGCATACAAGAAATATATGTCTAAGCAAAGATTTTCGTACCTACCGATAAGAAAATAGGAAGCAAAGTATGCTTCAATTTGCAGATGTAGCTGCGCCCCGCGGTTTCACCCGCGTATCTTTCGATCCCGTGGAAAATATAAAATCATCCCATGGCATCCCATTACACATTTTTTCGGGATAAAACTATCATATGTGTTAAAACAAGTTATCCTCTATATATGTGCTAAATTTAATGAAAATCGGTTCAGGAGTTTTTGTGTCAAAGAGTAACAAACAAACTTATAAACTTTCGCATTTATAATATTAGTAGGATTAGTATGTTTACAGCTCCCCTTATTTTGAATGATGTTAAAAACACCTAGTTTTAAAACAGTTTAATTAAAATTGCAGCGGAAAATTCCTGAAATGTGTTCCGAACATGATGACCGACGACATATCAGAAAAGCTATTTCTCTATGACGTTCTTTGTTTTTTGACTTGATTGTTCAATTGTTTCTCGTTTAGGTATTAAAACGTTCTAAACGATAAGGCACCTCGTCCACACATACTTAGTTACTAATTAAAACAAACTCAAAAGTGGCAGTCACGGATTTATGGTTTTCTGGAGTAAACTCGTAATAAAATATACATAAGGGTTAAGAGCAAATATTATATGTATAAGGTATTAAAGAAATAAAATGCAGTTCCCATGATTATAGTATAAATTTATATAGGTATAATTGTCGTGTCATTATGTTACGGCTAGACCGATTCTCGTGAAATTTTGTGTGCATTAGGTGGGTCTGAAAATCTGCCAACATCTGTTTTTCATCTCGATATTTCCCCGGGATCGATACTTACGCGGGTACCGCGGAGCGCAGCTGTAGGTTAATATAATATTTACACGAGATAAATTCAAATTGATGGGTTGGACGAGTTTCTCACCGATCCAATTCGATTTTATTTATTTAGGTCCACACCTGAGATGTCCCTTCTGATATTAAAGGATTTTGCATATCAATTATTGTGAATTATTAAAATCTAGCTATTGTCCGCGGCTTGGCACGGGTTAAATTCGATGTTGTTATACATAGGGGAATAATAAAACGAGCGACTAAAAATTACTTAGCGACTGATGATGAGATACTGTTTTAATAATCTCGAGCGGTAAGAAAATAAGTAAGAGAAAAATAAACTAAAATAACGACGAATTAATAATAAATGTAAATTGGTAAATAATAAAATTCAAAACGAGCGTACAAAAAGTGTGTTATGATTAATCCATTTCAGATATTAAAAATCTTGCTAAGTGACTCAATTCCTAAGTGAGCGGCTGAATAACAAGTGAGCGACTAGAAATACAGAGACGGCAACTTCAATATCACATATAATTACTTATTGATTACTAATATTCTATTTGAGTATTCTATTTACGCCTTTAAATAACCCATACTGCTAAATTCTGACAGGAGAAATGACGTGTGCGTCCCGAATTTTTCAATAAATATATAAATATGGAAACACGTTTTGGGTCTAGCATTTCGACTCATACTTATAATACTAGGTAGTAACCTCTGGAAGCAAAAAAGAAAACTAAGCTTTGACATAAGGAAATGCATATTGCTTTTCGGAATACATCGTTTCGTTTAATTATCATATTATATCTATCGTTAAATAATTACATTTCTTCGCTGGTAGTTTTTTTATATATCTAGTTGATGAATAGCGACGCCCATAGACATCCGCATAGAGACTATACAGGTGCGCTGCCCTCCTTTCTCTTCCCACCTCCATGGGACACCGGCTACTTAAACACCGCACGAAACGCGTCACTGCTGTCACTTTACGCCGGTTTCCCGTAAGCGAGAGGTACTTCCCCGGTCGAGCCGGCCCAATTCGGCTACATGCATGCATGCAGTGTGGCACTACCTCTTACTGAACTGAGTGATATGTCTGCTGACGCACGTACTCGTGACTCCGCCCGCGG
>LUGF01004084.1:40294-50515 GCA_001625245.1 Calycopis cecrops | reverse complement strand
GTATTTATTTGTGGGAGAGCGGGTCTGTTTGTACATCAATATTAGCTCTGAGGGAAAGGTTATTACGACTGTTATATGTTGTAGGTACACTTGACGCTTCGAAGATTTTTATCACTCAATAGCTGCGCTTATACAGCGCCGGATTAATCTCTGGCGGGGCCCGGGGCTTCGGAACTTGGAGTTGAGAAGGGGCCCCTTTTATTTGTACAATAATGATCTTAAGGGTAAATTCTCACCAAAAGCGCGGCGAAGGGCAACGAAGCGAAGCGCACTTTCAAAGTCATATGAATATAATGCTTATTTAAAGGTTGAACAGTAAAAATTACAAAAACTGCGTTGCTCTGTAAGGAGATTTATTAATCAACAAATGCATAGACTTCTTTAAAAATAAATTAAAATCACAATATTATTTATTATAAGCTCACCTGTAAGGAGAAACAACATTTAAAGTTAATATTTACAGTTCTTAGTTATATAATATTTAATCCTAATAAAATATATTTGTGACAATTATGTCTTCATTTTTCTACTGTGACAGCAAGCTATCGTCTCATATATAATAGTAAAAAAAGGTTTAAATGAAGTATCACGTACTTCGTTTACATCTCCCCCCCCCCTTCTTAAATATTATAGTTCTACTTCATTATTTACTACTGGAATTAGTTTTGTAATATGAAAAAGATTTGATTGTAACTTTTTGTGTCCCGTGTTTACTTTGTAAATTGAATTAGATAGCTTTTCTACAATTTGGTAAGGTCCTATTTTCAGTTCATCCAATTTTTTCCGGTTTAACCGATTTCCGTTTTCAACATATACTGAATCTCCAACTTCAAATACATAGTGTCTTCTGTTTTTATCAAATCTTTGTTTATTATAATTGTGTGATTTTATACTATTTTCTAAGGCAATTTTTCGATCTCGTATTAGATGATTCTGTAATTTATTTTGTTTCAGTTCATTGGGTAGAATGTCAACATTTTTTCCTTCCAGTAAATATTTTGGGGAGAACCCTGTTATACTGTGCTCAGTTTCGTTATATTTTTCCGTGCATTCGTGAGCAATGGTAGTCCAAGCGATTTTATCTTTTCTTTCATTAATTTTACAACGAATCTTGTTAACCAACGTTTGGTTCAATCTTTCGTTCAATCCATTAGAAAATGGTGCATTTACTGCAGTAAATACTATAGGTATACCTTCTTTTTCTAAAAAATATTTAAATTCCTTCGAATTTATCCCTGGATATTGGTCTGATAAAATCAAGCCAATTTTATAATCTTGTGTTATTTTTTGCACTAGTTTTACAAAGTCATTTGCACTTTGAGTTTTTGATGTCAAAATGTAAGCGTAACGGGTGAAGTGATCCACTAGAAGATGTAAATATGTTTTGGTTGAGCGCGCACCGCCAAATCCACCTATGGTATCTATGGACACTATTTCAAATGGATAGGTGGCAGGTCCTAAGTGAGACATTAGTCCAAACTTGTATGCTCCTCTTGATTTGTTTTTTATACAAACTTCACAGTTTTCGCATATTTTCTTTATATTATCTAATAAATGCTTAGCTTTATAAAATGGTGTTATTTTGTTCACCACTTGTTGTCTTCCTATGTGGCAGTAGTATTGATGTACTTGTTTTATAATATGTTTACTGAATTCTTCAGTTAGTACAATCTTTTCATGTCTTCCTACCTTTTTGTAATATATATTATGTTTATTTATATTCTGTTTTATATCTTCATTTTTACTTTGATCTTTTTGTATGTCTTCAATTTTAACAAAATTAACTACTTTTAAACTACTTTCTTCATTTTCATATGGTTCTAGCACTGGATTTCGGCTTAAGGCATCTGCTTCAATATTATATTTTCCCGGAGAATAAATTATTTTAAAATTGAATTGTGACAAATAAAATGTTAAATCTCCAAGTTCTTCATCCGTTCTGACTTTTATATTCATATTTTCTAAAGGTTTGTGATCTGAAAAAACCGTAAATGTTTTCCCTATAAGCCAGTGCTGCCAGTATTTAACAGCCTGTTAAATTTAAACTTTATTTTTATTACTATAGTAGGTACTTATTATTGAATTCTCGCAACTTCCGCGCGGATTCCAGCGACTGCTCGAGCATTCGCGGGAATTCGCGCGTCTCGTTCGAGTTTCTCATGCGATAATAAGTATTATTATAATTATTATAAAGTTGATTTATATGATACATAAACTGCGCTCCGCTTCGCTGCCCTTCGCCGCGCTTTTGGTGTGAATTGACCCTAAGCCTTACGGGGCCCGGGACTGCAGCCCTTATAAGGCCCCATCTGGACCCCGGGCTGCGATTATGTCGGGTAAAAAGTCCCAAACCGCACGAAACGCGACAGCATTACTACACGGTCGTGTAAGTGAACGTTGTCTCCCCGCGCCATGATAGCGCGGCTGCAAATATCTGCAGGTATCCGGTTACTTTAGTTGAATGTCAAAGTTTGTATGTTTGTTTGTTTGTTACTCCTTCACGCAAAAACTGCTGAACCGATTTTCATGAAATTTGGCACATACATAGAGGATAACTTGAATTAACAAACGATAATTTTTATCCCGCAAAAATGTTCCTATGGATGTCATGGGATGTTTTTCTATTTTCCACGGGATCAAAATTTTTCGCGGGGGAAACCGCGGGGCGCAGCTAGTATTTAATAATTGCGGCCAAATTTAACGACGCTACCGAGCTATAGTCAAATCTGCTATCCAGCAATATAAAAAAATAGTTTATTTAAAAAACGGCTATCTGTATTTTTTTATATTTATTTTTATTTATTAGGTCCATCAACAATTGGTTACACATTATAAATGCTTACTTATAATATAATACTTACAATTCAAAAAGTACTTATAGATGAACTCCACATGCAATTACCATCATGTCAACTTAATGAGTACATACATTATTATCAATTTTTACAAATTATTACAAACAGTACAAAGTAATACAAAATTGAATATTATACTAACATAGGTGTTTAAATAAAATGTCAAAGAGTATTAATATAATGTTGAATAAATATATAAGAGCGTATTATGATTGTGTAATATTATATGGGATGTCAAATACGATAATTAAAAAAGCAAGCAAAGGAATTAAAAATTTATATATATTTTATTGAAAAGTGCCAGAAAGTCGTGTCGTATTAAATTTTACTTAGCAGATTTTAAAGCTGTTAATATGTTTTTGTGAAAAGATGACAGTGAGTCAAAATGCAGGTCAACTTCTTTACTACAAGAATTAATTAGTCTTATCATTCTGGATAAGGGAGCATTGACGCCTAGGTTGGTCCTTTTAGGTTTTAAATACAACGGTGTTATAGGTGATCGTGGATATCTAGATGGAACCCGAAAGGATATTTTTTCTAATATTTCAGGACAAGTAATTTTATTCCTTATGACCTTAAAGAGAAAGAGCGCATGAGAACGTGTGGCGAGCGAATTAAAACCAGTTCGAGTATAACGGGAGAAGTATTCAGATGGGTACTTCTTTACAGACTACAACTTTACATAATTCTCTTTAGATACCTAGGGTTTTTATTATTTTTATTTATTTATTCATGTATCATTTATTTATTATAATAACGGATACTTTACAGAATCACAACATAGTTAACATGGAATTAACGTTAAATAACGTACACTTTTAACTTTAGTAAATAATACGTTAACGGAATGAAATACCGTTACATCGCAAGAGTCTGTTCGCTATTTATAGTTTAACGCCCGCCGCCGCCATCTTGTCGCGGGATTCCCCGATGCCGTTTCGCGCCGTGTACTCGTGTACTAGCGCTGCGTGCGATAACGTGCGAGCGAGACGGACTTATACGGGGCGTAACGGAAGTGAACGCACTAACTGCAACGGATACGTTTGACGGATTTGATATTGCAATTTGTTGATATCAATTAAATTGCGTTATAATTTTCAAAGAGCTTGAAACTTGTGTGTAGCGTGTGAGCGAGACGGACTTATACGCGGCGTAACGGGAGTGAACGCGTTAACTGCAACGGATACATTTGTTGACGGATTTTACATTGTTATTATCAATTCACATTATATGTTATTTACTTAAAATAGGTTTTATATAACTTGTGCGCAATGGAATCTCAAGACAGTGTGAACCCGTGGCCTCATTTGAGTGATTTCATCGCCTTTGTGTCTAGATCGGGACAAAGGGTGGTGTTTGATTGCAAACTGTGCAAGACCAAAGCGACCACAGTCAAAGCGCACCTTTCGAGCCTCAACAATTTGAAGCAGCACATGAGGAGAGCTCATCCATCGAAGTCTGCGCTGTTTGAGGCGACTATCAGAGAGGGATCCGGCCGCCGAAGGGAAAAGAGGAAACTCAATATAATACTCAACGATAAAAGTGGTGCGACAGTTAGCAGATTAAGTAAGAAAATTAAATACGAAGAGGATATGTTGCCAGCGACTGGCGCGCAGCAGGCGAGTGTGGACCAGTGTATCATGAACTTCTTTGTAACGAACATGTTGCCTCTGCATATCGCAGGAACGACGTCTTTCGCGCAGCTGATAACAGCGTTAAACCCCGGCGCGCGTTCGTTGACCGAGCAAACACTGGGCGCACGTATTATTGAAGAGCACGTGCGATTGAAACAACAGCTGATTAGGTTGGTACTTATACTTAGGACATATAAAAATAGGTTAGGTACAGTATGTAAGTAGGTATTTATATAATAAAACTTGATACTTTAAGGTTACATTTATTTTATTAAGTACTTTAATAAGTACATAATTAATATTATACTTACAATATTTTTTTTAATTTTTCAATTGAATATTTAACAATTTATTTCAATCCTATTTACACTAGGTCACGTTCTGGCAAGTCTAGCGTACCTACATACCAGAGGTATGTAAATAATCGAGCAAATTTAAACTCATATTTAAAAAACTTGAAAAAAATGTAATAAAACAGCATATGGGCGGTAAACGGACTATATTAACATTGTAAGTACATGTGCGTAGTCATCATCATCTTCAAGCATAATATAGACACGCTGAAGCACGGAGAACTACGTCATATCCGGCGCATCTTCTTCCTACCTGCGGGGAAAAGGGGGGTCTGTCCCCCTACCGTCTCCCTGAACCCGAAGACAGAAAAGTCTTCACTAGTCTGATGCACAGAAACTGACGCAATGTTCTATCTGTAAGACGTCCATCCGAAAAAAAAGGAAAAAAGAAGACAGTCGTCTAGATATTTGATCCAGGAATATACTTAATTTAAATAATATAAAAATATTTTAAAACGCTAAAAAAACAAAATGACACTAATTATGACAACCGAAAATGAAATGTTCCGCTCGGGACAGGCTGTGTACCATTTCTTTAGTACCGAGTTTGAGTACCGTTTGTAGATCTCCATAAATTTATTAAAACCTTCCTATTCTCCATAAATTTATTAAAACCTTTCTATTCTCCATAAATTTATTAAAACCTTCCTATTTATTTTAATAACCGCAATTCTTCAGTAGGTAGGTAACACAAAATCTAATGCTATTTATATTAGAACTTGCTGTGCCCCGCGGTTTCACCCGCGCTTAATTTCTAAAAAACCGTTATAATCTTCAACACCCTATTTCACCCCCTTAGGGGTTGAATTTATAAAAATCCTTTCTTAGCGGATGCCTACGTCGTAACATCTACCTGGATGCCAAATTTCAGCTTGATCCGTCCAGTGGTTTGGGCTATGCGTTGATAGATGGCTATGTCACGTTTGAGTTTTTATATAGATTTCAACAATTTGAACATTTGTTTGATATTCTCTCACGTAAAAACTACTGAATGGATTCGAACGAAATTTGACACATATATGATATAGATTACTAGTCTGATATTTAAAGAAAACTACATTTATCCTGAAAAGAGGTGGAGGTAGTTCTACACTGTATGCTTGCATGCAGCCGAATAAGCCGGCACGGCGTAAGGTGACAGCTGTGCTGTCGTTTCGTGCCGTGTGTAAGTAGCACCATGGAGGTGGGAGAAGAAAGAAGGGCAGCATATCTGTATAGCCTCTATGCGAATGTCTATGGGCGTCGGTGGTTATGAAAATGGCTCCAACTTCTTTTCCCTCCTATACCATAAAAATAAAATTAATAAATGGTTGTTTTCGGATGAATTTTACGCAGGTAAAACCGTAGGGTTCAGCTAGTCATGGATAAGGCGCAAAGTTAGGTTACGTTGTAGAATTGCTGTCATAAGAATGTTTGATCAAAGCGATCCAAGCCAAGGTCGAGCTGTTAGGCAGTTTACTCTAGAGTCACGTCCGAGCTGCGTGTCCTGTCAGAAACACTGCACTTTAGTAACTACTCGCACCACTGTAGTGGTACTAAAAGTAAGGTGCAGTGGCCAATTGTCCGGCCTTTCCCAGGACATGTCCTAGTGTTTGCAATGTTAGATTATGTCCTGGATATTTGGTGGCGTGCATAGTTATTTAAGCGCAATAACAGTAAAAAAAAATAGAAGACCAACTTAGTTTTATATTTTCAATTCTTTCGTTTTTACTTGTGTAATTTTATACAAATTCTGTTTCAGAATATGGTGTATACATTTAATATAAATATTTTATTATTATATTATGTTGGAACATAACTCTGTCTACTGGTACTGTGTTCTGTTTTTAATTACCGATGGCAACCCTTTGCTTGGCAATGTAAGAAACCTAATGAACAGTGAACTGTAATAGTACATAGAGCGCCTATTTCGAACTTGTTGCCTATAGTTCGTAATAATAATAATAATAGCTCTTTTTGGAAAATATAATATATCAGTGTATATAAATACACTGAGACGAGTTTACATTACGTTAATTTCCTATCGGGGGGTGTATGCAGTAAGCAGGTGGGAGTAATTTACTATGCACGTGTATATTTAAATAAATAATTTCATCATCATCTTAATAATAATAATAACGATTAGTGTTAATTAAATTTAATAAAATCAATCAACGGCAAACGCAGAAATAAAACA
Organism: Calycopis cecrops; assembly: GCA_001625245.1. NCBI lineage: Eukaryota > Metazoa > Arthropoda > Insecta > Lepidoptera > Lycaenidae > Calycopis > Calycopis cecrops. Next base: position 43,497 of record LUGF01004084.1, on the reverse strand, counting down.
GAAAAGTTGTATACAACTGACTACACGCTGAAAGTATTTCTGGCATAAATCTTATTTCCAGCATACTTGGTAAGACGGACCAGCTGGCCACAACGGCTGACTGCTGGTCCGCTCACGGCAGGAGCTACTTGGGTCTGACTGTACACTGGCTGGACCCCAGCTCCAGATCAAGGAGGCACGCGGTGCTGGCGTGCAGAACCTTGAAGGACCGTTCATATGATGCACTGGCGAAGGCAATGATTGATGTCCACTATGAGTTTCATATAGATCAAAAACTTACCAGGTGAGTATTTATAGTACAAGCGCTACGAGTAACGTTAGTAGGAGTACAAAGTCGGTGTGTGTGCGTATGTGTGTGTGTGTGTGTGTGTGTGTGTGTGTGTGTGTGTGTGGGTGTGTGTGTGTGTGTGTTTGGTTATGTATGCAATAAAACAGAATTTAAATAAACATTATTTAGTGATTTTGTGAAACATTATTAAGATTATGCAGTGATATTAATATTATGTTTTTGTAAATTGTATATGGAGGTAAAGGAGCATTCGCCGCCATTTTCGTGACAACTGACGCCCATAGATATCCGCATAGAGGCTATACAGATGCGCTGCCCTCTTTTCTCGACCCACCTAAATAGGCCATCGGCTACTTACACACAGCAAGGAACAGCACAGCTGTCACTTTACGCCGGTCTCGTGTAAGCGAGAGGTATCTCCCCGGTCTTGCCGGCCTAATTCGGCTGCATGCAAGCATGCATTGCGGCACTACCTCTTACTATAAGAATTAAATATAAGAAAATTAAATAAAGACTAGGTTATCAAAAGTATTCAAGAAGTGAAGTTTAAATATATTGAGTAATATTAGTCAATTACTTATGACTTTATGTATTTATTATTTTCTCAGGATCACGTACGACAATGGCAGTAACTTCTTGGAGACGTTCATGCAGTTTAGTTCAGACAACGGCCCTTTATCAAACATGCCATCACAATATATAACTTTGGAAGCTGATGACGCGGTGGCTAATCTTTTAAACGAATCCTGTGATGATAACGAGTTGGAGTTTATACCTGTAGACGATATTATCCTTATCATGATCAGGAATCAATTCGAAAAAAGCGATGCCAAAGTGCTAGAAAATATTCAAACTCTGCCAGCACATATAAGATGTGCTGCTCATACGTTTAATTTGGTTGCCAGTAAAGACGTTGAAGCTGCTATGCAAATATCGGTCTTTAAAATTCCATATACAAATGCTATGGCCAAGGCAGGAGATCTTTGGTATCTGCAATCAAGTAATTCAGCAGCTGCAGCCTATATTGTAGCCTCTTTAGAAACGAAACTAATGGTCCCCAGTACACCTTGTTGGAAATCGACATACGACGCAATAGTTGCACTGAATGCAGTTCTAAAAAAACAAAAGTCTACCCTTATTAAGATTATGACCGAACTTGATATTGAAACTTTTAATGATCAAAATATAACATTCATGATGGAGTATGCGAAGGTGAATATTATGTTGTCTAATTCTCAATTACCCTTCTTTATACAAAATTATGGTACTTTTTTAGAATTTAAGGACATAACACACTTCAGAGAACTAATAAAGATCTCAACAATTTTAAAATGATTTATTTGCTTGCAGGTAATGGCACCCATAGCCGGCGCCCTCGATCTGATCCAAGGAGTAGGCCAAGCATATCTAGGATCGCTTCTACCCACAGTTGCTGCAACAGTTTTCAAATTGAAGAATATAAATTCCAAGGGCCTCACGTATTGCTCAGCTTTAGCCAATGCCTTATTAGGTGGCATTGAAAAAAGATTCGAACCTCTTCTGAACGACGAACAGTGCACACTCGCTGCTGCCTTCCATCCAAGGTTCAGGCTGGTGTGGTTGGATATGTATGACAGTAGTAGAGTGGAACAAGTGAGAAAACTCATGGAGAAGAATATAGAAGAGGCAATAAGACACAACGCAAGTGATGAGAGTTGGAACGACACAAAAAGCGTAGAAAGTGACAGTGTTAGCAACGATGAAGACGAAGAAGATTTTCTAAACGCAGTCACAAATCAATCTAAACAAAAACCCACTAACCACAGTTCATTAAAAGCCCAAACTCTTCTCAAAATGTGGCTGGACATGAAGTCAAACAACTCCTTCGATGACGAAGCGTTTCTGGGAGAAGAAGTTTTAATAGATCTTTTCATCAAATATAATACGGCTGTACCAGCGAGTGCCGCATTCGAGTGTATTTTCTCTCGAGGGAAAGAAGCCATAACACCCAAGCGTGGCGCTCTCTCTGATGAGAACTATAACATGATGATGTTCGTAAAAGGAAATATGCACTTGAATTGGCATCATGTTTATGAGAAACCTACTTCTTCATCGTCCACTGTAAAAATTAACACTATACATAGCGACTAAGTCCTTCGAATGAAAGTAAATATAGGAATGTACAGTCTTCAAATTTATTTATGTCCTACATATTTTTTCGTCATGTTGCGATTAACAGGCAGATATGTCGCCCTCCTTCTTTTGAATATATAGCTCCATTAGCAGCTGTATAAGGAGAGGAGATATAAGTGAACGGGCGCCATTAGCATAGTTTCCGAATAAAAAAAAAATCCAACTGCAACACATTATGGCGCTCCCTCTTACAAAATACACATGCGTCACTCGTACAATATATTGCACTTCTTGCGTTAGTGTCGAGGTGGGTGTACTTCTACTTTTTTTGTAAGATGTTTGATGTACGAGGTAGCGCCACGCTACATGCATTTAGCTGTTGGCCCGGCACGACCGTGGAGGTACCTCTCGCTTACTCTGTAAGGGCGTAAAGTGACGGCAGTGCTGTCGCGTTTACTGCGGTGTGTAAGTAGCCGGTGGCCCATTAAAATTGTAGGAGGGAGGGCAACGCATCAGTAGAACCTATATGCGAATGTCTATGGGCGTAGGTGTTCATGAAAATGACCCCGACTGCTCGTTTGCCACCATATATTAAAAAAAGAGTATCGAAGCAGGTGCACTTTTACACGCCAGATGAATTCGACTGCAATGCATCACTAAACAGCCGTCAAAATGATATAATGCATTATAATGTTTATTAAGTTACACTTTATGGGCCATAACTCTCCCCTCCTTGGGAAGAATTTTGGGAGCCTGAACAAAATGAACCGTAATAAGTACGGGAATGTTTTCCGCGATCACC
>LUGF01004073.1:55286-71357 GCA_001625245.1 Calycopis cecrops | reverse complement strand
GGATGAGTACGAAAGCGTGCCCGTGTTGCCGTTGTGATGTGCAGGGAAAAAGCACAGTGGGGGTTTAGCCGGTAAGAGTCCAGCATAACCCAGCTGCTATCCCGATCGATTGGATATTCATGAGGATTACCCACTATAAAAAAGGGAGCCATCTTTTTTATAGTATAGTATAGAGAGGTAAACGAGCAGTCGTAGCCATCTTCATGACTATCGACGCCCATTGATATCCGCACAGGGGCTACACAGACGCGCTGCCCTCCTTATTCCACATTAACTAACACACACTGAACAGTCTGCGCCGTGCGTTTTCCCCCTCTCCCCTTTCCTCGGGCCACCAGATAACACGCGACAGCCGTCACTTAACGCCTGGTCGTGTAAGCCTCTTGCTTACCTCCCCGGTCGTATCGCCCCAGTTCGGCTGTATGTAGCGTAACACTTCCTCTTACTCTTATTATTTGTATATGTCTTTTCGGTTGCTTTGTCGTCTTAGTTGTAATTGTAAAGTATATAAATTTATGCTTTTTATTTAATTTTTTGACGAACAGGCTGGCACAGTGGCACAAGCGGATGAACGAAGCATGTTGCGCCGGGGGTCGCGGGTCGAATCCTGCCTAGGTCATGAATATGTATTATATGTATTTCCATAATAAAAATCTTAAATAAATAAAATATATTATTCCTTTGTCTAGTACTGGACCCGTAACACAAGTCGTCACGGTACTTATCACGGGGCTAGGCTAACGTACTGTAATAAGTCAACAGATATAATAATTATAATTTTCCTATTTCCAAGGGGTTAAAACTTGCGTAGGAGAAAACGCGGGGCGCAGCTAGTGTTCATATAAAAATCAAATTATGATACCATAAACTATCACATACCATATTTATATTGGCGTCTGAAAATATGTTATTTCATCTTTACTGTATTGACGTCATCAAAATACTATATTTCATGATCATCAAGCGGATCCGCGCGTGCGCATGCCTCACTGATGACGTCACGAGTAGGGTGTCCACGTTGTGAACGGGACAGTCTCGTTTTCTGTGTCCCAATATTTATTCCTAAAAATCGTACAATATTGTCACACTGATTGGTTAAAAGAACTGTATTCTGAAAAAAATTTATCATGATTTAATCGCACTCAAATTTCCTCTTCAACCGATATATTTCATTCAGCTTTATAATTGTAAAATATTGGAAAAGAAATGTTATTTGATATCATTCCATCTCATCATTAATTCAACATCTTATACTATTGTCTATGTAGCGCTTCAAACGCTGCACAACCCAGCTACTCTATGGGATTAAGTCAACAATGAGTAATTATATTGTACTAAGTATACTTAATCTAAGGTACCCGACGCGAGTTGTGACGCCATCAATACATCCATTAAAAATACATATCCATTAAAAATACATCATCATACTTATTTTCATGACAATCGGTAGAACAGGGCGGAAGTTGCGCCATCTGGTGGCGAGTTACATCTATGAACATGTCATATTCGTTTCCTGTGTAAAAACACATGGTCATACTAATGTTTATGACAATCGGTTGAACGGGGCAGGAGCTGCTACTCTGCAGTACCACCTCGTGAGTGATATCAATGAGCATATTATATTCGTTTCCTCTGTGTAAAAATACATGGTCATACTAATTTTTATGACAATCGCTTGAACGGTGCAGAAGTTGCTACTCTGCAGCGCCACCTGGTGGTAAATGGCATCAATGAGCATATCATACAGAACTTATCCCTGGAAAAATACATAAGCAAGGTTGATAAAAGCGAGAGGCATTAAATGAAACCACATATACTATTAGTGCCAACAGTTAATCCGAAACTATTAAAAAAAAGTTTACGACAAGTATACGAAAATACGTTTTTCAAACAAGTTATATAGCAAAAAAATGTAATCGTGCTTTGTACTGTGCGGCCGCAGCGAGCACGGGGTGAATGACCCCGGCGGATTAAGGCGGCCGGGCGCTCCATCAGCTGAGGATACAAAGTTTACGAAGTGAGAAAGAACTAAAAAATCCTGTGTCTAAACTATTACTCCGATTGATCTGTTTTTTGTTGTGTAGCCTGGAAATTATACACTTAATAATAAATATGTGGTTTCATTTAATGCCTCTCTTTTATCAACCTTGTATATAAATACCAATTTTCAAAATAATCGGTCCAGTAGTTACTGAGGTCATCGATGACATACAGACAAACATGCACTTTATTAATAATAAGTAATAACTGTCACCCAGTACAAGTTTAAAAATTAATTATATGAATATTTAAATGTGATTAACAGTTGCAAATGTTGACAACACAATATTATATTATCAAACTAAAATTAATAATTAGTTACGAAATGGTCACTTGAGTCGTAAACTAACAATAGTACAAACAATACCACAACAGAACACACAATATTATGTTTTATGTCCACACCTACTTAAATTGTATTTTACTAAGCTATAAAATTTAAATTATTTTTTTTATTGTATAATTGGGGGCAAACAAGCAGTCGGAGCCATTTTCATGACTACCGACTCCCATAGAGGATATACAGATATGCTGCCCTCCTTTCTCCTCCCACCAGGGGCCACCGGCTACTTGAACACCGCACGAAACGCGACAGCACCTATCACTTTACGCCGGTCTCGTGTAAGCGAGAGGTACCTCCCCGGTCGTGCCGGCCCATTTCGGCTGCATGCAAGCTTGAAGTATGGCACTACTTTTACTAAAATATTTAAACTCATCAAACTATACAGATTTTAAGTAAGTGCTATTGCAGCAGAATTGGGCTGGCACGACCGGGGAAGTACAGAGCGCTAACTTTGTCTCACACCGCCGTAAAGTGACAGCTATACAGTAGAGTTTCATTCGGTTTGTGAGTGGCCGGTATCGCAATTGAGGGGAGAAGAAAAGAGGGCAACGTGTCTACATACCACGCGGACGTGGGTAGTCATCCAACTGCTCGTCTGCAAACGAGCAGGGTATTGGACAGATACGACCTCTTATTAAGTTTATTAGTTACTAGCTGCGCCGGCGGTTTCACCCGCGTTAATTTCGTTATTGTGGAAAATCATCCCATGGCATCCCATAGGAACATTTTGTCGGGATAAAAACTATTCTACGTGTTAATCCAAGTTACCCTCTGTCTGTGTGCCAAATTTCATGGTAATCGGTCCAGCAGTTTTAGCGTGAAGGAGTAACAAACAAACATACAAACTTTCACATTTATAATATTAACTAGCTGCGCCCCGCGGCTTCGCCCGCGTAAATTTCGATATCGTGGAAAATCATTCCATGGCATCCCTCAGGAACATTTTTTCGGGATAAAAGCTATCCTATGTTACTTCTAATACCTCCAAGAACATGTGTACAAAATTTCATGATGATCGGTTGAGCAGTTTTCGCGTGAAAGGGTAACAAACAAACTTACATTCGCATTTATAATATTAGTAGGGATAAGATTTAAAAGCTGGCCCATGGAGGTGGGAGGAGAAAGGAGGGCAGCGCATCTTTACATCCACTATGCGGATGTCTATGGGCGTCGGTAGTCATGAAAATGGCTCCGACTGCTCGCTTGCCCTATACCATAAAAAGGCTCGGTCTGTTGGTTTTCCTTAACCGTCTGATGTACGAACGAAATATTCCAAAACATGCCCTCTCTCTTTTTATTTCACATGAACCAATTTATGGCCTAACAAAAATAACCGCAGCACCAATTTGGCCACCTCCATGCGCGTTGCATTAGATTTCGCAAGCTGTAATAAGGAAAACCCTTGAGTTTCCCAGGCGCCTGCACCGCGCGCAGCACCATTTAGATATCCTAGAGTACTTATTCAGGGGTTTTGGGCATTTTGAATATATCGAATTCCTGAAATTCACGTTTAGTAAGAGGTAGTGTTAAATTTAGACAGGTACCTCTCGCTCAAACAATAATTAGGGCCATCCTTTCTGTGGTCCATTTGGTGCAATCTGCCAGAGTGTGTTGAGCCGTGTCATCCGGCTCCCCACACTCATGGCAGACCAGGCAAAAAAAAAAAAAAATAGGTACCTCTCGCTCGCATGACAGCTGTTGCGTTACGTTAGCGAGTTTCCGGTGACCCATGGAGGAGGAAGGAGAAAGGAGGACAACGCTGTATAACCTCTATGCAGATGGCCTTTGACATTCGGCCAAAATTCCGACTGGTCGTTTGGGCCCATAACAAAAAAGGATTTATTTGACGTGTTATTAATAAGTATTAAGAATCATACAGCAATACGGTGCGGGACATGAGGAACTGCGATAAAGCCTAGTAAGAGGTAGTACCTACCACACTGCATGCTTGCATGCATGCTTGCATGCTTGCATGCAGCCGAATGTGCCTCCACGACCGGGGAGGTACCTCTCGCTTACACGTCACCGTCGTGAGTGACAGCTGTGCTGTCGCGTTTCGTGCGGTGTGTAAGTAGACGATGGCCTGTGGAGATGGGTGGAGAACGGAGGGCACCACATCTGCATAGCCTCTATGCGGATGTCTATGGGCGTCGATAGTCACGAAAATAGCTCCCACTGCTCGTTTACCCCCCTAAACTGTAGAAAAAAAAAAGCTGAAGAAAAGAAAGAAAAAGAGCTGTATTGTCTGGACCTATATACCTATAGCTCATAATGTTATGATGTTGCTATGAAGTGATGGCTATGTTACGGCAGTTTATTCCGCCCGTCGCTGTCGCGTGGAAGTGTGGGGTGAAGGAAACAACCTGCTTAAAAGAGGTAATCATAATCGGAGGGTTGTGAGTATGATTGAAAGTTTTCTGAAGTCGCCAATTGGCTACTCTTTTTGTTTTTTTCTTTTTATGGTATACGAGGCCAAACGAGCAGTCGGAGCCATTTTCATGACTACCGACGCCCACAAACATCCGCATACGGATGCGCTGCCCTCCTTTCTCCTCCCACCTCCATGGGCCAATACTACTAGAGAACGCACTCACTTCCCTAAAACTATCTACTACCTTTTTTTTTGTTTTGTTTTCTATGAATTCTGTTGCTTTTTAGTTTGCGCTACAATCTTTCGTTTTTTTTTTTACTACCGTACTACCTATACTACTACTACCTATATTCATAAAAAAAATTGAGGTCTCCAAGCTCTCACTATGTCCTATTGGAATTTTGAACATCGATGAATTCGTTGTTTGGATTGTTGTAATTAACGAAAATGTTTGGTGTTTTGGAATATTTTCACACTCCAAAGCACCAAACGTCTCGTCTCCAAATCGCAACATTGCGATCTGAAAACGAGACGGGTCAGAATAAGCGGCTGGAGCATGTGGAGCACTCAGCGCAGGTTGTGATATCGACTGCAATTGGCATTTTATCGGCGTAGGGAGGGGCAATGTGAGTCACGATAACGATAAACAGAAAAATTACTATTTATGCGTCACTGTAGGACATACCGCAGGATTCCTGAAATTATTTCAGGAGAAATTCTGCTGGCTGCTGTAAAAATGCGTGGACGTACGTACGTTCTTTCGCTAAGAAATGTATTAACGCACTGCCGACGGAGTAAGGCGGAATTTAGCACTAAAATCTCGCGGATGCCACCTAGGGTTGCCAGCTGGGCAGGATTCGACGGGATTGCCCCGACATTTTGTGAGATGTCCCGAGTACAGAAAAAAACATTAAGTGTATCGAAAAAAACAGATATTTAGGAACAATTAGGTGGATAAAGGCATCATTAGTCAGTCTTAAAATAAAAATTAAAAGCTCTGTCAGCAAATAATACCTAGCAAGTATGTTTATTTTTCGTCTCGCCTTTACTTTGCCCAGTTATTTTATTTTGTCCTCTGGCAACACGTTTCATCCGCCGTCTATACCTTCTGAGATTTCTGTTGGGTTTATTATTTCTGTGATTAATTATTGTAGAACAAATTCGTATAAACCAACAATATCTTTAATCTATCAGTTGGAGCGCACCTCAGGGCCTGGCCAGTTTCTCATATGTACCGGACTGCTCCAAAAAAGGCTTGATACGACAACCAACCAGACCACTCCGAGAGTCAAGTCTACCATATAAATACGTGAACTATCTGAACATGCTAATCAATTTAGTAATTTTTTCGATAAGTCTATCGATATTACTCCGCACATCACTAACCACCAGCACTCTCCGGCGAGGTTGAGGCAAGGTAACTCGAGGAGGTCTACTCTACTATTTCAGTGCCACAAGAGCATCTGATTGTGCGGAGATTTATGTGCCTGCGATAACAACACATTCATCTAAGTCTATGGTCATTTGAAATTAGACGTTATCCTTTCAGGGATTTTAGAGGAGATAATATCGTATTTTTTATGTAATGTTTTTTATGGTATAGGGGGCAAAAGAGCAGTCGGCGATATTTTCATGACTACCGACGCCCATAGACATCCGCATAGAGGCTATACAGATGCGCTCCCCTCCTTTCTCCTCCCACTACCGTCAGTTGCCTCCATCCTTGTCAAGTTGATCTTAAGCAGTAAACTCCATAAAATCGACGCTGCTTCTATGTACAGTACACACCATATAACGCAACACAAAAGGACACAGAACGTGTATCCACAACACCAGCACCACACAAAATATTCAGCATTGACATAATTTTACTAATCGTGTACTAGCACATCTCAATTCACGCGGGGTATACGCGCGCACAACTCCGTAAGGCAATACTTGTCTCATTTTCTATCCTATTAATATTGTAAATGCGAAAGTTTGTATGTTTGTTTGTTATTCCTTCACGCAAAAACTGCTGAACCGATTTTCATGAAATTTAGCACACACATAGAGAGTATCTTGGATTAACACATGGGATAGTTTTTATCGCGAAAAAATGTTCCTGTGGGATACCATGGAATGATTTTTCACGGGATCGAAATTCACGCGGGTGTAACCGCGGGGCGCAGCTAGTATATTTATGCTAGCTGGTTTATTGTAGAATAAGGAAGCAAACCAGGAGACACAGCAACACTGACGACCTCTGGTGCTCCATTTTTTCTATCTGCAGACGGAGCCACGGGAACGAGTTAGCAAACATTCGCGACAACTCTACATACTCACTCGACGAGCCCTAACGTCATAACTTTACAAACGCGTTACCTTAGTAAGAGGTAGTGGCCAGTCGAATTGGTCCGGCACGACTGGGGAGGTACCTCTCGCTTACACGAGACCCGCGTAATAGACAGCTGTGATGTCGCGTTTCCTGCGGTGTGTAAGTAGCCCATGGTGGTGCGAGAAGAAAGGAGGGCAGCACATCAGTGTAGCCTCTGTGCGAATGTCTATGAGCGTCGGTAGTCACGAATACGGCTGCGACTGCTCGTTTGCCCCCCTATGCAATAAAAAAACCTTAGACTGAAAAATAACGATGTTTCGATCTGCTTTATGTTGTCAAGAGGGTTTGCAACCGCATGAAGAAATTTATGAACGTGGAGCCAGCAACATGTATATTGTATATCTATAAACGTAAGACATGCCATGGACGTCGAAAGTCACCTGCTATTACTTGTCCTAACTGCTCGTTTGCCTACTATGCTCCAAAAATGCTTTATTCATGTATATTGTCAACTAGCTGCGCCCCGCGGTTTCACCCGCGCAAATTTCTATCTCGTGGAAAATAGAAAATCATCTCATGGCATCCCATAGGAACATTTTTTCGGGACAAAAACTAACCTGTGTTAATTCAAGTTATCCTCTATGTGTGTCAAATTTTATGAATATCGGTTCAGCAGTTTTTGCGTCAAGGAGTAACAAACAAATAAACAAACAAACATACAAAGTTTCACATTTATAATATTAGTAGGATAATATATCATATATATATAAATATATAAATTTTGGTAAGAGTTAGTGCCACACTGCACACTGCATGCTTGCATGCAGTCGACTTGGGCCGGCACGACCGGGGAGGTACCTCTCGCTTACACGTGACTGGCGTAAAGTGACAGCTGTGCTGTCGCGTTTCGTGCGGTGTGTAAGTAGCCGGTGGCCCATGGAGGTGGGCGGAGAAAGGAGGGCAGCGCATCTGTATAGCCCCTATGCGGATGTTTGTGGGCGTCGGTAGTCATGAAAATGGCTCCGGCTGCTCGTTTGCCCTACTATATCATAAAAAAAAAAAAAAAAAAAATATTCGCGACAGTAAAAAGAATTATGAACTCGGAACAAAGAAAGCAAGACAAACGTGGAGGATAGAACTAAGGATGACTGACATATGACACTCCTCTCTCCATACCATAAGTAGTAGTTTGAAGAAGTGATGCTGTTGATAAAGCGACGTTGTGCTCGCCTGTACCGCACTGAATCCCAAAGGTCGGCCATCTCGTGCCCGTTTCTGAGGGTGAATGGTAATGGCAGCACGTACACGTGACGTGCAATTCATTTGTTGTAGCACGCACACGCGCGTGTCGATCCAGATTACAATATTAGACCGCCGACGATCGACATCCAAGTCGTGAAATATACAGGGTTGATAAGAGAGAGGCATTAAATTAAACCACATATACTATAAGTGCCTAAACTCTCCCTAAAAAAAGTTTACGACAAGTATACGAAAATACTTTTTTCAAACAAGTTAAATAGCGAAAAATTGTTATCACTCTTTGTACCGGACGGCTACAGCGAGCACGAGGTGAATGACCCATAGTCGGCGATCAGCTGCGATACAGCGTGTACGAAGTGAGAAAAATCTTTAAAAAATTCCTGTGGCTAAACTATTGATCTGATTTTTGTGATGTGGCCTGGTAATGATACTATAACGCCTGCTCCAATGAGTTGAAGAGGCGTAGCTATTTTTATGCAGCAGGGTTACCTATCTCCTTAGACTGTCCCTATAACTTTGCCAATCTGGCTGAATGAAGCAGTAAATAATACGACAATTTGTCTATTTATTTATCGCATATAATTACAATATATTATTATTTAATATAATCCTAGCTAGACTTTCATGCTGACTTTATTATATATATTCCTTGCTCTTGGACGTGCGTCTTAGAATAATAAAAAAAATCTTACATTGTCAAGGAAAGACAAAATTCAAATTCGAACGAATTTTATTGTCCTAATTTTAAACAGATATATTTTTTTTATTAAAAAAAACATATCACTTATGTACATTTCATCGTTCGTTCGCTCAAATAGTTTCTATAATATAAAAATTAATTTATATTCCTATGCTATTGGAATGCTAAGCACTACAATACACGAAATATGCGGTTTAATTTAATGCCTCTCGCTTGTATCAACCCTGTATGATGATAAACAATTATTATCCAAGACCATCTGCGCCCGACGTATTATACTGCACAAGTGTGCGCGCAGACACAAGTGCACTCCCTTATTCTCATATTCCGATGGGACGACAGTCCGACACGACCGGAGAGCAACCAGGCACAGAGCTGATCGTGCTCTCCAAGGAACGAGGGTGTAACACCGCTAACTTCCTGACTCCATATTGGAAATTTAAAACCCACAACCCGGACCCTCACAAGTTGAACATGTTTACCACCAGACCACGAGGCAGTATACCTTCGCCACAAACAGTGGCACTCCGAATAAATAGAAGCGTCTAAATTTAATACACAAAGGAATTCTGCATGAACTAGGCGTATATTATTTATTGCTGGGCCGGTATTTATTGCTGTTTATTTATGTAGATACTCGCTGTGCCCCGCGAATACGCTCGCGAGTGCATCCCACGGGACTTTACTTTAGTCGAGATTTTCATTTGAGAACAACGGATTTTTTACGAATTTACGATTCATATTTGCTTTACAGTAACCGTGGTCACAGGTGGATTGCCGTGACAGATGTCCCGATAATTTAGGTTATTAAAGGTCATAGCAGACGATTTATAATTATTTAGTTGATTCCATTAACTGAAACTGGGTCGGAAAATAATGTAAGTGTCCCAAGTAGGAGACAGACTTTTTCCCTATTGAATGTTTCTTTCTTTCATTTCAATTATATTAATTATCAATATATATCAATAATTATCCATTATATATATTTTCGTAAGAGATAGTGCCACACTGCATGCTTGCATGCAGTCGAATTGGGCCGGCACGACCGGGGAGGTACCTCTCGCTTACACGAGACTGGCGTAAAGTGACAGCTGTGCTGTCGCGTTTCGTGCGGTGTGTAAGAAGCCGGTGGCCCATGGAGGTGGGAGGAGAAAGGAAGGCAGCGCATCTGTATAGCCTCTATACGGATGTTTATGGGCGTCGGTAGTCATGAAAATGGCTCTGGCTGCTCGTTTGCCCTCCTACATAATAAAAAAAAATAAATTGTGTGTTTGTTTGTTTGTTTGTTACTCCTTCACGCAAAAACTGCTGAACCGATTTTCATGAAATTTGGCACACACATAGAGGGTAACTTGTATTATCACAGAATTGTTTTTATTCCGAAAAAATGTTCCTATGGGATACCATGTAACGATTTTCCACGATATCGAAATTTACTCGGGTGAAACCGCGGGACGCAGCTAGTACTTAAATAAACACGATTAAGTCCGTTAATTTAGATCATAACTAATGTGTTACAATCGCGCAGACTTAGAAGTTAATAACGTAGTTAAGAAAACCTCAGAATTCAATGCAAATCAATACGCCCAGGCCCTACTTCGATATTCTTCAACAATTGTGTTTAATAAATGTATAAGCAAACGGATAGAATTACCTCGTAGCAATTCGACGAACAAAAATATCTGCTCAAAATGAGCGCAAGCCACTGCTCACTAGGACGGCCCGTATACCTACCGTCCAGGTGCAATCACATCTTGGGGTCCTTTTGTATTATAAATAACATCATACCAGCATACTGAAGCGAAAGTGTCACTTTTACTCCTCATTTTGAAATAAACCTTCTATACGCGCGCTTGTAAGCTGGCGAGCGTTACAAAAATCACACATTGGGCGAAGCCAATGGAAGTTGACATTCAAATTCAAAATTAAAATTCGATTAAGTGAAATGGTTTTTTTGCATTTAAAAAATAGATATCATAATATGACATGTTGTCATTGTAGCTATGGTACCTAATGAAAATCAATAATTAAGTTTTACTTCAGTTGTGTGGTCTAAAGCACACACTTTTCACATCGCTCGCCTTCAATAGTTTCTTAACGAGCGCTTGGGGTACATATCATGTACGGCGAGCCTAAACACGGTACCTGATAAATGATTATACCCACGTCGGTACTCGGTAGCAAATTCTGAAATCTCGGGTCAGCGAAGTTTACAATACCTAACTGAGAATTACAATCCGTTTAATTTCCCCTCGGGGTTTTTGACACCAATAACGACTTAATTACTACTCAAACATAAAGAGTCACTTTAATGTTTGTACGCGGAGTTATGACTCGCGAATAAAAATACTTTAAAGCGCTTTTCAAACGTTCGTAAACGTGAAATGTGAATCAGCGCTTCCTTGCGGGAGTTGTTTTCGCGTGATATCGTAATATATGCACGACAAAATTTGCGGATGCGGATTTTCAGTGTAACTGAAAGTTCTGAAGAGCTTGATGTCTTACAGCTTACTGGCTCATCTGGCAGATACGTATTTGTCACTCGACTCAACTCGTAAACTTACCATCAAAATTAACCATTAAATAAAATGATGAAAGAAAGAAAAGTTTTTATTTAAAATAGAATTACAGGAATTACTTTTTGAACGTCAAGTAACTTCAAGTCAACTTTAGTAAGAGGTAGTGCCACGCTGCATGCTTGCATGCAGCCGAATTGGGCCGGCACGACGAGACCGGCGTGAAGTGACAGCTGTGCTGTAGCGTTTCGTGCGGTGTGTAAGTAGCCGGTGGCCCATGGAGGTGGGAGGAGAAAGGGGGGCAGCGCATCTGTATAGTCTATATGCCGATGTCTATGGGCGTCGGTAGTCATGAAAATGGCTACAACTGCTCGTTTGCCCCCCTATACCATAAAAAAAAACAATTAAATCTACCACTGCTTCTCACTCTTTGCTAATGCGATTGTCCCCACGTAGATACCTATATAAGTAAATCCATACTAATATAAGCTTATACAGGGTTGATAAGAGCGAGAGGTATTAAATGAAACCACATATACTACATATAAGTGCCTACAGTTAATCCGAAACTTTACAAAAAAAACGACAAGTATACGAAAATACTTTTTTCAAACAACTTTATTAGCGAAAAATTGTTTACACTCTTTGTACCGGGCGGCTACAGGGAGCACGGGGTGAATGAGCCCGGTCGGCCATAGTCCGCGATCAGCTGCGATACAGAGAAAAACTTTAAAAAATTCCTGTGTTTAAACTATTGCTCCGATTGATCTGATTTTTGTGGTGTGCCTGGAAATGATACACTAAATATGCGGTTTAATTTAATGCCTCTCGCTTATATCATCCTTGTATATTATTAATACGTGAAGCAAAAACTTTGGGAAGATTTTTACGAAAATTGCGCGCACTTAAAAGAAGTGCAGAACGCTAAAATTTTTTTAAAAATAATGTTTATAAAGTACTTTAATTTAATAAATAAAACTTTACACACACTACCACGCACATGACACATTGATATACAAGAACACGTCTTTTGCAAGTGTTGAAATTCTACATAAACTGTTTGCCTTAGTTATGATGACATAACATGTCATATGACATTTCGTTTTGAATATAAAAATGTTTCACTTAGATCTAATTTCTATATTCGCGGGATCACTGGTAATAATTAATCTTTCTAATATGACAAATACGAAAATTTGTATGTTTTCCACAAAAAAGCAATGAAATCGATTTATATGAATTACACACAGTATAGAATACATGCTACAATAACATCAAAGTTAATTTTTGTCCCGAAAAAAATGTTTTGTAATGCTTCCTATGAAATAGCAGCAAAGGTCACTGCGTACATCCTAACGACCTTGACGTGGTGGGGGCTTGCGTGCCTCTGTGATCCCCAAGGTATGCAGGACAGGGCTACCCGTACGGTACGGTGTCTGTAAGACCTCTGGTGTTACGGATGTCTGTGGGCGTTGGTGTTCACTTTACATCAGGTGACGTAACTGCTCGTTTGCCTCCTATGCTATAACAAAAAAAAAAAAAAAAAAACGGACAGGCTTGGGGGGAGAGCAGATTAAGTGCAACTCGACTGGCGGCCCTCCACTTGTCCCTCTGAATCGGCAGAAGGCGGCGACGCGAATTGAGGGAACGACAATTGAGGGGTTACGGACAGATTAATAGAATAAGGGGTAAAGGAGCAGTCGAAGCATCTCAGCAACAACAACTTTACAATTAATGGGACAATGCTAGTTTCTGTACTCGGCTTCTATTAGGCCATCATATCGAAAGACCATGTATTTTAATGTTGCGTCCAGCGTCATACACAACATGATGACGTAATGGTTTTGTATTGTCTGACACATTCCAGGCAGACGCGATATAATCACGTACACAAAAAAATGTTTTTTTCAGGATGCTGTCTTCTATATTAACTAGATGTACCCTGTTGCTGACAAACCCGGGGCACTTCAATATAGGCGGGTGACGGCACCTGCGGGGTTTTAGGCTTACCGCGAGTCCCACACTTCTTTCGGATCTCACCCGAGACCGGTGGCAGTGCGTAAAGCAATTCCCCGCAAAAAAAAAGATGTACCCTGCGATTTCACACGTAAAATTCTAAACACATTTCATTTTTTTCGGATTAAAAATAAATTTTATGTATTTTTTTTTTTTTATTAAGCACACAAAATATGATCATAATAGACAGAATCCTTCGAAAATACATTAAAATATAAATACAATTATATTTATATAATTAGAGATTGTATTCTATTATATGTTATATTTTAACTAGCTGCGCCCCGCGGTTTCGCCCGTGTAAATTTCGATCCGGTGGAAAATAGAAAATCATCCCATGGCATCCCATAGGAACATTTTTTTCATGATAAAAACTATTTATCTACATTGTATGTGTTAATCCAAGTTACCCTGTATGTGTGTGCCAAATTTCATTAAAATCGGATCAGCAGTTTTTGCATGAAAGAGTTACAAACAAACAAACATACAAACTTTCGCATTTATAATATTGGTAGTAGGTAAAGAATATCTAAAAAACCTTCGGGTCAATTCACACCAAAAGCGCGGCGAAGCGCAGTTTATACGTCATATGAATTTCAACTTTATAATAATTACTATAATACTTATTATCGCATGAGAAACTCGAACGAGTCGCGCGGATTCCCGCGACTGCGCGAGGATTCGCTGGAATCCGCGCGGAAGTCGCGAGAATTCGATAATAAGTACTACAGTAATGAAAATAAAGTTTAAATTTACATGACACTGAAAGTGCGCTCCGTTGCGCTGCGCTTCGCCGCGCTTTCGGTGTGAATTGAGCCTTATTCAAAATTTAATATAAACGTTTGTACGTAATACGTAATGTACCTACGTGTGAAATTTACTCACGCAATAAGGAAAAATTAATTGAAATGAAATATGAAAATATAACGCAAGTATTAGATATGTGAAATGTCAAAATGGCACGCGAAAACATAAATGTTTCGCGTCTTCACACCACAAGGTGCACGCGCTATAAAGGTATTGTATATCCTATTAATATTTTAAATTCGAAAGTTTGTATGTTTGTTTGTTTGTTTGTTTATTATTTCTTCACGCAAAAACTGCAGAACCGATATTCATGAAATTTGGCACACACATAGAGGATAACTTGGATTAACACATAGGATAGTTTTTATCTAGAAAAAATGTTCCTATGGATGCCATTGGACGATTTTCTATTTTCCACAGGATCGAAAAATGCGGGTGAAACTGCGGGGCGCAGTTACTATTAGATAAACCAGTATGGCCTGCTTCACCCGCAACAAAATTAATATGAAATCGTTGATCACTTTCTCCGTACTTGTGAATTATGTGCCAAGGTGTGCTTCCACCATTGTCTTCGCAGATTCTTGGAAGATAACGAGGAAATCGGCAAGGCTTCCACGGTTCATGTGCCCTGATGATTGGCAGCAAAAACCGCGACCTTACAGGTTAATCAATGACGAAAAAACCTTCAGGAAGAGACCTTCGGAGGAGTACCTCTGACCTTGATTGACAGTTTCACAGAGTTCGTTTTAAATTTCCTTCTTTACTTTTTACCAGCTACGCCCATCGGTTTCACCCGCGTAAATTTCGATCCCGTAGAAAATCATCCCATGGCATCCCATAGGAACATTTTTTCAGGATAAAAATCCTATATGTTAATCCATGTTACTCTGTGTGTGCCAAATTTCATGAAAATCGATTCAGCAGTTTTTGCGTGAAGGAGTAACAAACAAACAAACATACAAACTTTCGCATTTATACCTAATATTAAATAGTATTACAAATGTAAGTAGTAACTGGTTTAATGGCAAGTATATTCTCGACATCGATTCCAGGATTGGACATGGACAAATATTAATTTTAGATTATTCGATCTATAGCTACAGCCCGAATTCAAAAACTTACCTATATTACAGCCCTCTTGGCTCGTGTGCCCTTATTCCTTATTTCTTCTGTCATCTGTGACACGGCAGAATGTGTAGGAACTTCCATTTTATGCTAGAGTTGCTAGACATATATTTTTGCACATGCTAATAAATCTGTTGTCATATCTTTTATCCTCATGTGAGTGTTCTGCACCTAATGCCGAGAGGCTGGAGTGCCCCATTGGATAGAAATAATTAAAATCGGTTGTGTCGTTTGAAGGACTTCGATACGCCTTGGAATAAGATTTCGTTTACATACCTAAACTATAATTACTTAATTATTATAAACATACAAAGTGTTTGCCGACGGTCTACTTTAAAACCAACATAATATCACTTTTCCAAATTGGTGGCCCATGGAGGTGGGAGGAGAAATGAGGGCAGCGCATCTGTATAGCCTCTAAGCGGATGTTTGTGGCGTTTACCCTCCTATATCATAAAAAAAAAATATTTGTTGGTTACAAATTTTTTTATTTGTTGGTTATAAAGTAGATAAAAGTAGATTATATCATTACGACAAATTTTATCACAATATCTCAAATTAATTATTAAATAT
>LUGF01004073.1:33665-44038 GCA_001625245.1 Calycopis cecrops | reverse complement strand
GCTGCAGACGGGCCCCGTGAGGGCCTTAGTGTCAATTCACACCAAAAGCGCGGCGAAGCGCAGCGAAGCGGAGCGCATTTTCAGTGTCATATAAACTTAAACTTTATTTTCATTACTGTGGTACTTAATATCGAATTCTCGCGACTTCCGCGCAGATTCCAGCGAATTCTCGCGCAGTCGCGGGAATCCACGCGACTCGTTCGAGTTTCTTATGCGATAATAAGTATTATAGTACTTATTTTAAAGTTGAAATTCATATGACACATACACTGCGCTTCGCTTCGCTGCGCTTCGCCGCGCTTTTGGTGTGAATTGACCCTTAAGATAATTTTTGTACTTATAAAAGGGACCCCTTTTCAGCTCCAAGGTCCGTCCGTCGCGGCATCAAAAGACTGCAAAGAAAAATAAAAAGAATTTAGAATTACTATTTTTTTTTTATGATATAGGAGGGCAAACGAGCAGCCGGAGCCATTTTCATGACTACCGACGCCCACAAACATCCGCATAGAGACTATACAGATGCGCTGCCCTCCTTTCTCCTCCCACCTCTATGGGCTACCGGCTACTTACACACCGCACGAAACGCGACAGCACACAGCTGTCACTTTACGCCAGTCTCGTGTAAGCGAGAGGTACCTCCCCGGTCGTGCCGGCCCAATTCGACTGCATGCAAGCATGCAGTGTGGCACTACCTCTTACCAAATTATATACAATATTATAATAGCAATTTCAAGTGCCAAACCGGCCAAGTTCTAATCGGATCACGCGGCTCTTAGTAGCCTGATTGTATATAGCCTGTACTTCCTCAATGGACTATCTTACACTGAAATATTTACTAAGGCGGATTAACAAGAGGTAGTGCCACGCTGTCAGAGGTACCTCTCACTTACACGATACCTCTCGCTTACAAGTGAAGGTTCTGGCTGTGGAGTTTCATGAGGCGTGTAAGTATCCGGTGGCTCTTGTGGGAGGGGGGAGAAGGGCAGCTCACCTGTATAACCTCTATGCTGATGTCTATGGGTGTACGTAGTCATGAAAATGGATCCGACTGGTTGTTTGCCCCCCCCCCCCTCCTTCCCCATGTACACAACAAAAAAACAAAAAAATTGTTTCCAAGTCTAGTGCGTTCAGCCAAACAAAAAGTCTTTGGCTTTTTATTATGAGATAGCTAGCTGCGCGCCACGGTTTCGCTCGTGTAAGTTTCGATCCCGTGTAAATACAGAGATGTTGGCCGATTCTCAGACCTACTCAATATGCTTACAAAATTTCATGAGAATCGGTCAAGCCGTTTCGGAGGAGTATGGCAACGAAAACTGTGACACGAGAATTTTATATATTAGATATACAGATAACTGTAAGAAAAGATATACAGCAGAAAAAAACAAAAACACCCGAAAACCATGAATGAGTGTGTTTAATATTTATGGGGAAAAAATGAATCGGCAAGCAGAGGACGAATTGGTACCCATGTATGCGGCCTGGTCATTTGCTTGCATACACAATGTCAAATTGTTTTTGTTTTTTTTTGACTGATCTGAAAAAAGGAGGTTACCACACCTACATCATGAATGTCGAAATATCGCAGACTAGAAGGACCGAGTGAAATTTGTCTTTTTGAGCTAAAGCCTTTTTAGGCAACTTCTAAGAGGGGCCATGCTGCCCGGCAGCCGAGTTGGGCCGGCACGACCGGGGAGGTACCTCTCGCTTACACGAAACCGGAGTGAAGTGACAGCTGTGCTGTCGCGTTTCGTGCTGTGTGTAAGTAGCCGGTGGCCCATGGAGGTGAGAGGAGAAAGGAGGGCAGTGCATCTGTATAGAATTTTTACGGATGTCTACGGGAGTCGGTAGACGTGAAAATGACTCCGACTGCTCGTTTGCCTCCTTGGGCTGGCGTGGCCGGAGAGGTACCTCTCGCTTACACAATAGCTGCTTAAATTAATAGCTGTCGTGTTTCGGGAGATGTGTGAGTACTGAGTAGCCGGTGGCTCATGGTGGGAGAAGAAGGAATACGAAGGGCAACGCAATAATGCGTAACCTCTGTTCGCATATTTGTGGGCGTCGATAGTCAACAAAGGCTCCGACTGCTCATTTCGCCGACCTTATTTAGGACTCGAGAGACTAAAAATATATTTGCAGACTGACTCATCAAAGTTTTGACACTAAAAAACGAACTAATTTTTTTTTATTTTTTTCCTACCATCAAGATCAAAACGTTAACCCTTCGTAAAGAATCACTCTTTCTGTTGTGAAAACATATAAATCGAGTTTATCGCGTACAGAAAGACAAAAAGTCGCGCCCGGGGACTTCCTTTAATAATATTTATAGTTAGATAACTAAACCAATGTTTATTTGAAAATGATATTTTTGTTTATGTAAGCAAATGACCGAGAAAACCGACCAAAATATAACTGGCGTTTCCACAACAGCAAAACACAACACAATAAAAGAAGTAATTACCCGTATTGTGTACCCCATTCAGTGTTGTGGTGTTTGTAAACACACGAGAGTGAGGCCCCGTGTTTGTGCAGGGCTTCGACTGGCCCTATACAAACACACACACACACAAACAGGTTAAATGTCAAGGCAGTCGTAAACGCGATCAAACAACTACTCACCTACACGTGCTTCGGTGGGTAGTTTCATTTATAGCACGGGAGAAAGATCGAGAAATCGGCGCCATTTGGTGACTAACAATCCATTAATTTCCTCACGGTTAATGCTTATGGTTTTAGTAAGAGGTAGTGGCGCGTAATTATTTTTTGTCCCGTAAAAAATAATTCTTCCTATGAGGTCGCAAGGGTGCACTGCTCACATTTTTTTTTTAATTTTAATGATAATATTTTAATAGCGTAGGGGGCAAAGGAGCAGTTAAAGCATCTCAGGTAGGCAGATCCATTGTGTTCCTTTACCATTACTTGGGAAAACAGTGGCCTACTCTCTCTTACACGAGACCGGTATAAAGTGACAGCTGTGCTGTCGCGTCTCGTGCGGTGTGTAAGTAGCCGGTGGCCCATGGAGGGAGGATGAGGAAGCGGGGTAACGCATTTGTATAACCTCTATGCGGATGTCTATGGGCGTCGGTAGTCATGAAAATGGCTCATATTGCTCGTTTACCATTCCTATTAAAATCATATCGCTATCATTAAAATTTCAAAGACAGTCGATCATCCAGAGATACAACTATAAAAAGCGGTATTAGCACAAGCTGTACGTAGCACAGTAAAGCGGACCTACCCTCCACCTTTATGCCTGTGATCCGCATACCATGTTTGCTGACCCTAACTCATAATATTCATGCCCTGCCTAATACTTTAAGTAAAGTTAAAGAAACTTAAACTTAAAACACGTAAACAACATTTCTATTTCTTTGCGTTGGGTCTGTTTTTTTAACAGACACAAATAACAGTTTTACAGATCTAAATTAAAAAAAGTTCATGCTATTTAACATTATATGCAGTATGATTTAGTTAGTCAAATATTATTAAATAAAGAAATTATTGATAAATAAAAACAAGGGTTGAGTGGCAAAAGCGCGAACCTAACAGCGGAAAAAAATAAACTGTCACTTCGTCGGCGTTATATAAACTCACTGAACATTGCATAACGATAACATTGTTGTTTGTGTACATTAAGTAACACACCAGTATGTGATTATAGATGTCCAGCGTAGAGGGCGCAATTAATTCATAAACTGACTCGTTTTTAGGGTTCCGACTTCCGTATCTCGAAGAGAAAAAACGGAATACCTTACGTAAATACCTACCTACCTTATAGGATTAAGGATCGCTTTGTTGTCCGTCTGTCTGTACGTCTGTCAAGACCTTTTTCTCTAAAACGCGTGAAGGGATTAAGCTGAAATTTTTGTCTAATACGGAGGTCAGTTACCTACGTCTTGACGCCTTGAAAAAATCACACTTCTAAGTTAACGCAATAAAAAGTTATGGCATATTTATGCACAAATTTTGTATGAAAACGCACTTTTTCGAAAATTTATAGGGTACTTCCCGTTGAGATAGAATTCTGGGCAAGAAGTAAGACCTTACAGTATACATACAGGTTGTGGCGTAAAAAATAGATATACCGGAACCGGTCGATGCCCCCCCTTGTGGGCTATTCGAAAAAAAATTTTTTTGGTTTGAATTAAAAAAAAATGGGATAAATAACATTTTTTCAAAATTAAGCGACTCTTACTCACTAATTTTGCTATAGTAGTCACAAATTTTGGAATTTTTGTATTTTGTTTTTTTTATTATGCAGCTAATTAATTGTTTCATTGATAATAATAAGGACATTTTCTTAGATTGCATCAAAATTTAAAAAATAAAATAAAAATGATAACAATAAATCTTTGATTATTTGATTTCCTAACTATGTATGTCACTTGGCAAAAAAAAATCTATGAAAGTAAGCTTGTCCATTGTTTTAAAAACATGCATAGTTATTGCAGACTACTATCATAGATTTTTTTTTCAAGTGACATACAAAGTTAGTAAATCAAATAATCAAAGATTTATTGTTATCATTTTTATTTTATTTTTTAAATTTTGATGCAATCTAAGAAAATCTCTTTATTGTTATCAATAAAATAATTAATAAGCTGCATAACAAAAAAAACAAAATACAAAAATTCCAAAATAATTTGTGACTACTATAGCAAAATTAGTGAGTAAAAGTCGCTTAATTTTGAAAAAATGTTATTCATCCCTCTTTTTTTTTAAATTCAAACCAAAAAAAAAATAAAAATATTTTTTTCCAATAGCCCACAAGGGGGGGCATCGACCGGTTCCGATATATCCATTTTTTACGCCACACCCTGTATAGGAATAAATTGGTAAATAAAATTTATATCACTGGAAAAATCATTACCAACTTATGCATGTAGTTCGTTTCATACTAAATGTATGCAAGCAATATATGCGGGATATATAAGTTTGTCAATTTGTCGCAGGGAAGTGTAATTTTCTCAACGTCTATTACTTTTGCTCATACCTCCCGTTCCTACGGAACCCTCGGTGTGCGTGTCCAACTCGCACTTGGCCTGGTTTTTTTTTTATTAAGGATCCAAATTACTTGTATTCAATGTGATATTATTTTATGGACGCGCGTTATGGTATATTCGTCAGGTATATTTTTATTTTTGTGAGAATAAGATAAACTTTTTTATACACACAACAATATGCAAAAAAAAATGAGAGCAGAAAATCTAAAAAAATCAAAGAAACTTCAGAAAAATATTAAACAGGAAAAGCGTTTTTTCTACACATTTGGCATGAGTAAACTTCAATTCTTTAAATTAAGAAGACCACTGTATACGTCAAATGCGGCATAGCTCCAATGGATGGATCACCGGTTATGATTTTGAGCAGATGGGGACATCCGAAGGGCTGCTATAAAATCGGTATCTCTGTAAATACCAGGAAAACTGAGAATTTTGAAAAATTTTAGGTTAGGTATATAAAATTCTTTTGTTGTGACAAAATATCTCAAAAACTGCTTTATACATAAACATCGAGTCGTCAAAAACTTAAAGGGGCAATTAACGTGTCTTTTGACTCAGATTTTAAAAACATAAGCCTGGTGTAGTTTAGTAGAAACCAGATAAGACTGTGAAATATATCGTTGTTTAGTAGTTCCTTCGTTAGGCTGCAGAGTGCGCTACTGGCAGCAATGACTATGTTGTACAATACACTAGTGCCATCACTATCAATTTGACAATAATTTTGTATAAATTATAGTATAATTTTGTATTATTTATAGTATAATTGACTATAACTGACTATAACTTTATAACAATAAGGAACGTCTTCTCATTTTAACAATGTAAGTTTCTTCTGGCGCAATAGGGTGAATCTGGAGCTCAAAGTCGAACATGTCTATGTATAAGAAGATCCGTCACTCGGCTCCAGTGTGCGTTAGCAAATAGGCTGTAGTTACAGCACTATACATTTGTATTCAATTTCCCACTGTCCTCAAACGTGATAAGGTCGGTATTTGGCTGTCATTCAAATGGTTCCCTAATATTTTTCCGCTTCTAAGGAGGCGTCCGTGTTGCAACTAGAGTTGCGCCAAATAAATATACATCGCGGAATATTTCGGAGCCGCGTTTGTCAAAATCGACATATGTACACAGAATATTCAATGAGCGTTTTACATGATTAGAACTAGTTCAATATCATTGCATTTCCCATTTATATATGGCTTAAGAGGCAGTGCCGTTGTGACATGACAGATAGTTGGCCCAGGTGACTCAGAAAAAGACTAAATACGAGTTATGTTATAAATGCCTACTTCCTCCTTCCTATCTTTTGTGTCCTTATTTCCTTTTTTGTAGCATTTTGAGTCTTTTTTTCATTCGTTTTCACGTAAGTTAAGCAATAAGGTAATAACACCGAAGCCGGGGAAATCACTAGTATAAAAAATATACGGTATGGTTATGGAATGAAGACGTTACTTTTATTCATAAAGGACGCCATTTTAATTATTAATCAGATACACCGTAGTTTCTTATAGTTCTCGTATTTTAAATCTCGCTATTCGAAATTCAAATTATTCTTTGAAAATGGAACGCCCCCAATACAGAAAAAGCCAAGGACTTTTTTTATTGTTTTCAGCCTTATTTTATTGCATATTGGATTGGTTAAGAATCTGTATAATTTGGCGATGAATACAGAACAGAATAAGTTAGGAAATTGAAATAGTTCTGAACATTTGTTGTTGAAGTTGAAGATGTTTTTATATGTACCCGCTTACATAAGAAGCGAATTCTTTTGTGTATTGCTATTTCATAGGTAGACAGTAGTTAGGTAATTTATTTCATTTCAATCTTGTAATTTATTTTTACTAGGTAAATAATATTTTAAAAAATATATATAATTTTTGGGCAGAATAATAACCTGCATAACAAGGTAACACATTATAATTTCTACGATCTTTGAAAAAAATCTAAAGATGTTTTAAATTGAAAATTAAAATGAAGTAAAACTTAATTATTGATTTTCATTACCGTATTTACAATAACATAACATATCGTATGATATTTATTTTTTAAATACAAACATTTACTTAAATCGAAGTAGAATTTTGAATTTGAATGACAACTTCCAGTGGTCTCGCCGGATGTGTGATTTTTGTAACAATCTCGCCAGCTTATTTCCCCATGTAAAGCGTGCATATAGAAGTTTTACTTCAAAAATAATGTAATGTTGGCAAATCACATTTTACCTAAAGACCTACGGTACCTACTTTGTCATCTGTTTATCTCATTATTATTAGTAATTCATAACAAAGATGTTTGTGTCAGTGCTCGCCTTCAGAATTGCGTTACATAAAATAAAATAAACAGTAACAGTTGAATAATGTACCATTCCAAATTTAAATTTACAAAATATTCAAAATATAACGTACTTCATACATCCATCGAATGTATTCAGGCTAGGGTATTTCGAATGCATCGAGTCAACCGTTTCACGGACTTTTGGCATTTGAATATAGAACATGTTCGCCTCGAAATCGCAAATTTAAAATTCTATCAACCGTTAACAACTCCGCATAAAACCGTTTCGCGTCAAAATGGTCTACAAACACAATGGCATATCGAGAAATTTCTTCCATGGAAATGAGGTTGGATAATATAAAACGGCGCGAAATCTAACTGTAAATTTTATTTCAGAGGTTAACGTGTTTACATGAAACAGTGGATTTTACTTGTTCTTTTCTTTTATCTGTTTTTATAGATTGTAAGTCACTTAATGATTTTCGACTCGTTATTCGACCATTTTTTTTTTTTTTTTTTAGGTAGAATATACGCTAAGGACTGAAGGTCAGTGCAGCTTCATCTATATGAGAGGTGAACTCACCAACCTCTGTACTTATGGTCGATAGGGGGACAGACCCCCCCTTCTTTCCCAGACTAATGGGAGAAGGCAACCCGGACTTTTTGCGATTAATAGGTTAAGCTATTATTATCTTGGCCGAGGACCACGGGTGGCCTCAGCTCCCCACCTTTAACGGAGGGGAGCAGCTCGCGCGCGGCAGCTAAAAGCGGCCGACACGGGTCATGAGCTTGAAGAGCTCTATGAGCTATCTTGACTGGGGGGCCCGGACCCCCCCTCCACCATCATTCCCACCATCATTCCCCTCCACCACATTCGACCATCGCTGGCATCTACATATTGATACGTGAAGCAAAAACTTCGGGAACATTTTTACAAAAATTGTACATAAATTGTTTACCTTAGTTACGATTACATAACATATCATAGAATATTAAGTTTTTAATTCAAAAAAGTTTAACTTAGATCGAGTTTCGTTCTTCGTGAGACCACTAGTTATTATTAATTGATTATTGATTTGATTGATGTAAAAGTACCACGATAGATCTCTTAATTTTTTTTTATCGTATAAGGGTCAGCTCACACCGAGACGCGACGCCTCGCGGCGCCGCGCGTAGATTTTACATAGAGCAACTCAAAATATACTTTATTTACTACACTAAAAGATACACATTTCATTGTGAGAATTCAGATACGTCGCGCTGCGCAGCGCTGCACCTCGAGACGTCTCGCGGCGCAGCGCGACATATCGCGACGCGGCGGTGACGCGCGGCATGCAAGAGCGGCGCTGCGTCTCGCGTTGCCGCGAGAAGCAGCGCGGCGCCGCGAGGCGCAGCCTGAGGCCGCTGTGGCGACCATTGAGTTATATGTACTACGTAGTAATAATAACTCAATGGTGGCGACTTGTCTACTATTTCCGTCCCGACTTCGTTTAGATCTCATGCAGTTTGTTATAACAAACAAACACGACTTCTTTCACCCATTTAATAATTTATTTCCTGCTTGCATTATAAGAGATTTGTAGTAGGTGTTTAATAGAATAGAAAACGAAAAATACTACGTTATTTCCCAAAAATATAATTCGATGATACTTGTCACTACGAAAACATATTTTTTTAACGATTATAATGATACATTTAAACTTTACAAAAATATATATTATTATTTTCTTACATACCAAAAACATCGATGTTTCCGAACATCGATGTTTTCCTTTCGATGTTTATCGAGGATCGATGTTAAAGGGTCGATGTTAATATCGATGTCAACATCAATGTTTTTCTAACATCGATCATCCCTAACTACGGGTGTCAGGTGGGCGCGCGAGGGGCGGTCGCCCGCGGCACAGCCGCGACGAGTAGACACGTTCCGCTACGCCGCGCGGCGTCTCGCTGCACCGCGCGGCGTCTCGCTGCGCCGCGCGGCGTCGTTGATGATACGATTTAAAGATGCGTCTCGCGGCGCCGCGAGGCATCTCGCGGCGCCGCGCTGCGCAGCGCGAAATCGAAGCCGCGTCACGTCGCGTCGCGTCTCGGTGTGAATTGACCCTAAAGGGGCAATCGAGAAGTTGTCGCCATTTTCATGACTAACGACGTCTATAGACAGCCGCACAGAGGTTATACAGATGTGCCCATGGATTTAGAATCGTTCTCACTACGTGAGTGCCCTCCTACACGCTAAAAGGGCCACCGGCTACACCGCGCGCGACTGCGTAGCTGTCACTTTAGCCCGGTATAGTGTGAGCGACAGGTACCTCTCCGATTTTGCCGGCCCAATTCCGCTGCATGCATGCATAGAGCGTGGCAGCTCGTGCTGAATTGAACTTCATGAAGGACATACCCTATTTCACCCCCTTAGGGGTTGCATTTCTAAAATTCTTTGTTAGCGGATGCCTACGTCATAACATCTACCTGTCTGTCCAGTAGTTTAGGCTATGCATTGATAGATCACTATGTCAGTTACCTTTGAGTTTTATATCTATGATGAGGGATTAAGAAATTATTACAACAAATATTTTCCCATATACACGCAAACCGCGAAAGCCTAGCTTACGTGTACTTTGCATTTAATATTCGTATACTTAATACAACTCAACAAACAATTCTAAAAATAAATGCACGGGTTTTAAAATGTGTGTCGAAGCGCCGCGGCCGCGGCTCTTATTTACTGTTTCAGGACTACCCGCTGCGCGATCCTTGAGACGTTCGGCACCCGTGTACGCCCCCGCACACGTGCAACGCCACAACAACAGTTTTACGTACCGCTAATGATCAATTAGGTGCGCCCTGGAAAGTGGAATTATGTTTACTCGTTTGGCCCATTTCGATGGCTTTTCAAACATACACGTGTCTACGTAGTGCCAAGCTTTATTGCAACCATAGATTTAGAATTGTTTTCACTACGTGAAAGATGTACAAAGCGTGGGAGAGAGACATTCAAATTAAGTTCTAATCATCGGAATAGAAAAGGGTGTTTTTATAAAGAAGCAGGTTTCCAGCGCCGAAATCGGCCTGTAGTGAGCATCATGTCGTCAACTTCAT
>LUGF01004063.1:0-27352 GCA_001625245.1 Calycopis cecrops | reverse complement strand
CCCCCCCCCCCCCCCTAGATCCGGCGCTGACACAGTGGGGTGGTAAAGTGAACAGAATCGCTGTGATTGCATTACATACAGTAGGTATGGAGCCAAATGCAATTTTTAAAACTCCATACAATTAGTATTAGTCAAATGTTTGCGTACCGGGCTATTAATAGTCACAAAGAGACTTCCTCTGTTTGTGACATAGAAAAATCTGGCCGTCCACGTAGTATTCGTACGAAAAAGGTGGTCAAAGCAGTAAGGGAAAGAGTTCGAAAAAATCCTGCCCGAAAGCAAAAGATTTTATCTTGGGAAATAAGAATAGCACCTAGAACCATGTCGCGTATTTTAAGAGACGACTTAGGACTTGCTGCCTATAACAGACGTACCTACTGGTAGTTTCTCAAGTGATAAATTAAAGATGAATAGGGTGGTAAAATCGAAAAAACTACTGAAGCGAGACGCGCGCGAAATGGAGGTCACAGAAAAAAATTGTCTAGCGATGATGAAAATTTTGAATGAAAATGACCGTATTTATGATTAAAGCTCTAAGGAAGCTTCTTAAATAGTCGACAGAATGCAATGTGGGCATTATCCGACTTCAGTGATGGTCTGGTGGGGTGTTAGCTATGAAGGAGTGACAGTCATATTTTTGTGAAAAAGGTATCTGTAGTGTATGACCCTGGGTCCTCCAGATAAACGGTGCTATCTCTATGAGTCACTGGCTCACTACTACACACAACCTGGAGCGCAAGCTTACGTCCAACTAGTCTGGCAGTCGTTGCAAGACTCTGTTGACAATTAGCTCCCTCCAGTGTGGTACGTGAGACAATGTATTGTATCTATTGTATAGATACAAACACTACAGGTACAAACCCTACAGTATCTATTGTATAGATACAAACACTACAGTATCTAAACATCGACACAAGTGTATCAAGATACCATTGTTGAGAAGATAGTTAAGCCCCTTTATAACACCATGTGCAATAACCAAGTATGGTCTTTCCAGCAAGACTCGGCGCCGGGTCATAAAGCTCGGTCTACGCAGTCTTGGTTGCAAGCGAACGTCCCGGGCTTCATCAAAGCTGAAGATTGGCCGTCGTCTAGTTCCTGGTCTCTGGATTTTAATCGTCTGAAATATGGTTTATGGTCAGTTTTATAGAGTACAGCTTGCTCTAAAAGCCAAGATAATTTGGAGCCCCTAAAATAATCCATACCATTGGCAATGAAGGATTTCCCCGTGGAAAGAGTGTTGTGTCTCAATGTATTAGGTATAGGTATAGGTATTTTTGTATGTACATATTTTTAATCGTTTTATATTTGTGTACTAACTGCGCCCCACGGTTTCACCCGCATAAGTTTCGATCCCGTGGATATATCGAGATAATATGTAGTCTATGTGTTAACCCAACCTGTTAGTAATATTAATGTAAAATTTGAAGTAAATCCATTCAGTACTTTTTGAGTTTAGCCCGAACATAGGTACCTATAGACAAACAAACAAACAGATAAACAGACAAAAATTCTAAAAAATATTTTTCTTTGTAACAGAACATAAGGCTGGATTAAGGCCATAGTGTATCAATGAAAAAAAAAATTGTGCATCAGGTATATCATTGCATTGTGATATTAAAACAAATTTAATTTCGAAAAAAAAAACAGAAAATATCATTACTACACGCTAAAGCTTTGTTTAATTTACAATAAATGAATTCTGATTGATTTCTTAAGTTTCCAACAGCAATCTACTAGCATTTCTGGACTCTTACTCTAGGAGGCGCTTCTCCTTTAGGGAAATGTCCTGTTGAAACATTTCTCCTTGTTATCACTCACAACACCCAGATTTGCAGGAAATAAACCTAGATAAGTATCCAGAATGTGTACTTTTAAGGAATATCAAACCTCAAGCATTATATCATATTAGAAGAAGAAGTGGAAGATCATTTATCATTAAGTCTTTGTAGATTTCTGCTTTATAGTTTCGTAAAGGTAAGATTTTGAATAACATTCGCAAAACTTATCCTAAAAAGTTTTTCTTGATCATTAAAATTTTCTTTGATCTTGCGGATCTCTGAATTTTATGATATAATTCTTGCTAAGACCAGGTGTAGCTATATCCATGATACACTTTGTTACTCTTAGTGATGAAAAAAAAATAAAACAAAGCGAACACCAACAACAAAATCAGAACAATTAAGATTATATTTCAAATCATGAATTTTTGCTTATGATTCTAGGTTCATCAAAGTGTCAATCAAATCTAGTCCCTAAGATTTAAGTACTCATGCATCCGGATAGAAAACGTGCACATATTTTTTACTGTGATTCAAACAATAAGGTTTCTGTTTTTTCCTCTTGAGTTATGGAAGTAAATAAATCACAGTTTTTAATAACCAAGTATGAAATATTTTATTATGATTGTGTTCACGATGATATTATGATATGTTTTTTATTTGTAAATAATTTTAAATATTTAAAAAAGGCCTTAAATTTATTACCATTTTTTCATTTTTGCAGCTAGTGTTCGTAATTGTTGGGAATGGACACTGTTTTTACTTATGAGTTATAAAGAGTTTGATTCTCTGTCTCATAAATAAATATAATAATAAAAAAAATAATTAAATAGACATAAAAATATTAATAAAGTTCAGCTCCGTTATTACCAAAACTAAATAGATCGTGTGAAAACGAGCAAAACCAGAACAAGGCAGAAACGATTTTCGTCCGTCTAGTAGGTTTAGCGATCACGCAACAACACGCAATAGCAGCGATGGCCACGTAGCTCATCACTAGTAGTTAGTCATTCGGTTATCGGTCAAAGAGTCCTACGGCCAGGCTGACCTTTTTGAAAACGCATACTCATTTAGGCGGCGGTGACTGTTTAAAGTGCATTGTAGTACAGTTGTTATTAGCACAATGAAAGGGAAAATGGTTATATTTTTTATTGGCGCCTTTTATTTTGTACATGTAGCTGCTCTTCCCAGGGATAGCTCAGTGATAATAACGGACTCTATAGGGAGGGAAACTTTGGAGTTAAGCCCTGAAAAAGAACCGAAACCTGTTTTTATAAACAAGGGTATGTAAATTTATATTGTACTAGCTTTTCCGCGCGGCTTCCCTCGCATTGAAGCCCTTTAATAAATATCAATAAACATTACATTCATATAGAACTGCCATATAATTCGAATATCTCCCACAATATTTTTTGATCCTTCTAAAAATATTTTTTTAATAAAAAGTATATGTGATTTGTAAATAGCTCTAGCAATATGTGTATAAAGTTTTATGTTGATCGTATAGTTTTAGCGTGAAGGCGTGACAAACAAACTTACATTTACATCATTTACATTTATAATATTAGTGTAATATGATTAAAATAGTTATTGTCATATTTTTGTTTCTCTTCTGATGCTTCTGTTCTGTATACGGGTGCTAAAATTGGAGTCAACATGTTGTCGATGTTAAACATGATGTAATTCTTTTCAAGTTAACTGGGGGTTATTGTAATTCGAACATCCTACGATTAATTTAAAGGAAACGCTGTGATATGGTTAAGTATTAACTAATGAAATAGAATAGGTATAAACCCAGCGATAGCCCATTTTTGTTTAGGTAAGAGGTTGCTTGACCTACCTGTGAGGTATTACAACTCAGTAGTAATGGCATTCCGTTTGACAAATGATCTGAAGGTCTTTTCAAAAAAAAATTTGAAGCGTTCGTAAATACGTGCCACATATTATCTCTATATATATACAAAATTCTCGTGTCACAATGTTAGTGACCATAATCCTACGAAACAACTAGATCGATTCTCATTAAATTTTGTGTGCATATTGGCCGATTCTCAAACCTACCCGAGGTTTGACAATAGGACAACATCTATTTTTCATCTTGATCGGGATCGAAAGTTACGAGGGTGAAATCGCGGGTCACAGCTAGTACACATGTGTAATATAATAAATACATGATATTAGTAATAATGGTTCGGACGACACGGAGATAATTCTTCGTTATCTCACATAGCACCAGTTTCCAATTATGGACAGGATATTCCTAATATAATTTTTTTTTAAATTTATGGCCACAATTTATTAACACGAAGGTTTTTGCATTGCGTCGTTGATGCATTGCAGGCGAATTGTACCTGCAAGATGATTTGCTGTTGTTTGTTAAAGTTCCGATTACTTTTTTGAAGGATAAAGTGTACGAGGGTAACATATAACGCGTACAACTTCTAGTTACAAATGTGCTAATACAAATCAGCCTTATTATAATTTTATTTTATTTTATAATTACAGATGCCAACCACGCACCTCACCGTGTTATATGTGACTACGAAGAGGCTACCGAAGATATAAAATGTCAGGATCACTGTTTGCCTAAAGGTTATAAATATGGGCTTTGCGTCAGTCATACTTGCAGCTGCGTGTAAATTATGTATTACGAAATATATATACTACCGAAATAAAACATATAAACGGCAATAAACTCATTATATTAGAAAAATGTCTTTTAATACCTGGCGGATAATATATATTAATGCCGTAAGCCGATTACCTAATGTCGCTTAAACTTTCATTTTGAAGAGAATGTGTAGAAAAATAAAAAAAAGAATCTTGATTGCAATTATTCTAAACAAAATTAACGTAGGTAAATTTAAATTGACCTTTGTTATACTATTTACTTCTATTATTTGACAAAAAGTTACAATTCAAAGAGGTTTTAAGGCCTCCTACACGTATCTGATAAATGTTGGTTTTCGACATAACATGTTACATTATTCGCTGTAAGATATTTATTCGGTGACCCATTTTGTCTAACAAATGGATTGATGTTACATTTAGGAAATTTGAGGTGATGATGGATTGAAGGCGATTTCTGTCGCCCACAGGGCACAGACAACTGCAACACCAAGGGCCACCACACGAGACCGGCGTAAAGTGAGTGCTGTCGCGTTTCGAAAAAGGTGGGCAGCGCATTTGTGGGCGTCGGTAGTCATGAAAATGGCTCCGACTGCTCGTTTTTCCTCCTATACTATAAAAAAAGACACCCAGGGTTCTGAAGTTGCGATGCTGGCCCTTCTGCATATTATGTTACCTTACATGTTTTCAAATCTTCATGGCCCAGATGCTTTAAAGTAACTATCCATCCTGTTTCCCAAGATCTATAATCTATCTAAGTTAATACAACTCAGAAAATTATTATCTAGGTTTATTACGACAGCGACGGCGGAGTCAACTTCTTCAGTGAGCGTGTTCACATATTGCAGAAAATATTTGGTGTCAGCTATACGTTGAATGGCTTTTAATGAATGTGATATCATGTTTTCACCACTCTTGGAGGTTTCTGGAATCTACACCTTATTCCGTGTGATGTCTTTTATTTGCATCATGATTCAGCAATTGCTCACTATGTTTCTAAGGGTTTCATTATTATAACTTCCTGGCTGTTTAGTGAAGCAAGACAATTTAGGAACGCAGCGAAATATAATCTCTGCCAAGAAATGACTTATTACAAAATTAGATTTGATGTTTAGTTTTTATTATTCGCATGAATAAGCGACTGGTTTCAAAAAATCAAGCAAAAGAGGTTTTAGAAATATAATAATCCATGACTTCACTTAAAGAATTTACAACTCGTTACCCTCTCGTCCTTTTTAGGCTAAAAGTTTTAAATCGAAATCGATAACGGAACTAATTTTGCAATTAAATTTTGTATAAGTATTTATTGTAAATGTTTTTGAAATTTGTGTTTGCTGTTGCAAATTTCACCAAGCGGAGTATTTTGAATAATAGCAAAAGCAAATTATCAACTAATCAAGCCCATTAGTTAATCGAATAGGACACGTTGACAAGAATACCTAATTATAGAATGTTTTTATTTAATTCTTAGGTCTTTTCATTGCTTTTTGAATATTAAACACAGATTACCAATTGTTTGTGCTTGTCAAGTAGCCTAAGTAACTAAGATAATAGTATCTTAAAATATGCAAACTTAACCATTAATATTTTGAGGATTGCAATAATAAGAGACTCCAAAAGAAAAATACGAAAGAAAGCATCTTAAGATTATCACATTGTTAGCGCCTGAACGTGTCACAATTAGATAAAATGGAACGCAAAGGTTGATTGCGTCACTACATACCTACCTACATTAAAAATGATAACTACGTAACTACAAAGTAGAGTTGTAAAAACCCGATACATAAAAAGTATGTCTTTGTTCTTTCCATAGTGGTGTAATTTGTTAAGTAGGTACATTGTAAAGTCAAAGGTCTTGTTTACGTTGATTATTCTAACATCTTAATTATTATGTCGAAGTCAAAGTCAAAGTTTTTAGTTCATTTTTAAATTTACAGCTAATTGAATGTCATGTCAATTCAATTTTAATACCTTCATTTTCATTTCTTATTCGTAAACTGTAGGTTTTTTCTTTGTTTACATTGACAGTGGCTCTGGTCAATTACAGGAGCAGTTAATTTCTTTTTATAGCATAGGAGGCAAACTAGCAGTTGAGTAACCAGATGTAAAGTGAACAATTTATTGCATTTTCGTGTTGAAAATTTTTGCATTTAAGTGTGTGAATGACAAGCTGTGTCGCATCAAACTAGTAAAAGGAGCTGCATAATTTAACATCACGTCATTTTGTAATGGCGTAAATATGCTGACTCACTAGTTATATTAACCAACAATAACAATTCTTATAAGTAATGATTAAGCCGTAGTTTAAGTGTTCTACGAAATGTGATAACATATATAGTGAGAGGTGTGCCACGCTGCATGCATGTAGCCGCCGAATTGGGTGGGCACCGGGGCGTCCGGGGAGGTACCTCTCGCTTACACGAGACTGGCGTAAAGTGACAGCTGTACTGTCGCGTTTAGTGCGGTATGTAAGTAGCCGGTGGCCCATGGAGGCGGGAGGAGAAAGGAGGGCAGTTCATCTGTATAGCCTCTATACGGATGTTTGTGGGCGTCGGTAGTCATAAAAATGGCTCCGGCTGCTCGTTTGCCCTCCTATATCATAAAAAAAAATATTTTTCTTCATTTGATTCGTTTGATTCTTGGATAGCGGAAGGTACGACACGTTGCCTAAACATCTACAGGACAAGCAGTTTTCTGGGTGTGTCTTTCAAACTTTATTATTACCACCATAACAGAATTTTAAGTTAGTGTCGCCGCACACGGGCCACACGCCACAGCCACAAAACGCCGCCACAAGCGGCAAGAACCGGCCACAAAAAGTAGCTGAAGCGCGCGACAGCCACTTGTGGCCGGTGGTCGACACTTGTGGCCTGCGGTCGACACTTGCGGTCGGTGGTGGCGTTTTGTGGCGGCGTTTTTTGGCGGCGTTTTGTGGCGGCGTTTTGTGGCGGCGTTTTGTGGCGGCGTTTAGTGGCCGCCACAGGCGTCAACCGTGTGCGGCGAGTCCATATAAAATGTATGAAAATTACAGGAAATATGCCAGTGGCGGCGTTTTGTGGTTGTGGCCAGTGGCCCGTGTGCGGGAGCCCTTAAAGTATGAAAATACTTAAAAAGGTATTGGAGAAGTTCGTTTCTCTAAATTTACACATCCTTCCCGGTTTCCTATACAACGTTGATAAAAACGAGAGGCATTAAATGAAACTACGTATACTACATATAAGTGCCTACTGGTAATCAGAAACTATTAAAAACAAGATTACGAGAAGTAAGTATACGAAAATATTTTTTTCCAAGACGTTAGGTAAATAGCTTAATAATTAACTTAAACTCGATTTTATCAACCTTGTATATTTCCGTCCCTTATCAAGGTATCACTTCAACAAAAAACATTCAGTAAACTGACAGGAAAAATGTTACACAAACTCAAGCAGTGCATTTGCGTTACATATTTGCCAACTTTGTTTCAAGTAAGGAAATACGTGATTCTGTAGCACAATTTTATTTGGATCTGACGAGGCATTCCCAGCTACTAGTAGATGTTTGGAGATCATCTGGAAAAATCCCGGCACGTGCTACTGTCTGACTCGTACACTGAGTCATTAGAACTAAATATGCAAATTGACAAACATTATTTGGAAATTGGGCCCCTGAACTCATTTTGTATGAAACGTTTTTTTTTTTATTTTTATATACCTACTTTACATATAGTTTAAAGGGGCAAAGGAGCAGTCGGAGCAATTTTCTTCCACACACTCCAGTGGACAACCGCCTAGAAGTTAAATAGATGTGTTGTCCTTCTCCCTGCGGAAATTCGATCAGGAGGACATCGTGTTAATATACACCACCATTTGTAAAACATTTTTTTATTACGGTCGAACTTTCGTCAACAGTTGTACTTTTTGCGAAGACAAAGTTCTGGGTGACCGTCAATGATGACGATCTCCATAGAGGCCGAATAAGATCAACCAGAATATGGACTTATTGTTCAATAGAATATAGGTATTAGATATGAATTAATCATGATAAAAACAGGTATCTATCTAAAACTATGTGAAGTATCTACACTTAATTATTATATCTATTAATTATTATTGTCGTGAGTCGTGACGCATGCGCCAGTTTTTGTCTCTAGCTAATGACGTAAGAATTTCAAGCATTCTACTACTACATAGACTCAGATTAAATTAGTGCCTAGATGAAGCAGAAACTTTAGAAGCCAGCAAACACATTTGCTGGCTTTGAAATATATCTAGCCTGGACGCAACGTATATCTTTATCTAGTACCTAGGAAATGATGATAAATTTTGTATGTGAACGACCTAAGCTCTCGCAGGCCAACACTGCTCTCGCGACTGTTATAATTAATAATTATAGATTTAAATTCGGGCTTTGGCCCACCACTCGTTCCCACCGCTGCTACTCCTTTGTCGTCAGTATCGACAGCGTCAACCACACTTGACCCTCGCAGGGAGCCCGAGGGAAAAGCTTAATCTGTCTTGGGAACCGCAACGAATTTAATCAGAAGAAAGTCTCCTACTTTCTTCTGATTAAATTCGTTGCGTAGGAAGTAATTCCATTTTCCCTCCTTAATCAAATCGGGAGACTGTACAAGATCGGTCAAGGGTGTCAAACTCTTTTCGGGAGAACGTATTCAAAATACGTTAATATTGTGTCACTTTAATGGAGAATAGATGTGAACTATGAATAGAGAAGTGTTTTACTCTTCGGTGGCGGCACTACTTATTAGCAATGCTAGAAGAATTACGCCCCCTATAACCCTCTACAGTCTGCGGCACAAAGGCACAGGAATCCCCGGAGTAAACTTTGTAAAGTATCTCGTCACTAAAAATTCCTCTTGATTGAGTTCTTACCTTCAAAGAACACATAACCATAGTCGCTAAAATACGGTAGATCTCACACAAGCTTTTGTTATTTAATGAACGCTAAAAGCTGTTTCGCATACATAAGCTCACATTCTGCACTCTTTTTTCATCTGATACTGTCATACTATAGCATAGAATTCACTCAGGCTCTAAACTGAAGTCTGAACTCAAACTTGCTATTAAATAGGGATTTTGCAGAAAAAATCAAGCAATTTCAATTCTGCATATGGCTACCGTCTGCCCGTGGTACGCCCGCCACCGCGACTTACACTAGGTTTTCTAATTTCCCTTGCTCGTCTACGAAAAGTCATAATGACACTCTTACAGTAGAGACTGTAGTGTACAGGCTGTAATAAGTAATTATATAATTGTTCATATTCGTAATATTGTACGTATAATCTATAATTATTTATATTCTGTCGTCTTGCTGAACGAATACGCAGAATGAGACCAATGAGAGTCATTGGAAGATGAGTGAGTCCAATGACTATACGGATCACTTGCCAGAGAGCAGAGCTGAGGTAGGTGCAGACGAGAACTCCTGACGCGTGTTTTTTTGTATTTTGGATATATAATATTATATTATCAATATTAGTTAATCAGTAAGTATACTTTACAGAGACTAATGCCAATACGATTCGTAATTTGCCCAGCTCAAAGAATACCGCCAGTGTAACTCTCGTTTGTTAGTAAAAGATTCGTAATGGGTTCAGTATTACGTTACCTACATTAAACAAAGTTAAAAACTTTACCTAATCCTAATATTAGTCAGTATAGATTACATTATCATATTTTTTCGGGTAGTTAAAAACTACTTTGTCTTTTTTCGAATAGAGATTTTTTGTCATATTTCATTTATTAAGATGTCAAATAATATACATTCATTAAGATATTACTTTTGGAGTAGAGTTTCTCTGAGCACACAATTTCATTTTTAGGTATCTAATAGTCAACATAAAGCTAAGTCCAATATTCTAAACCCTTGTCCTTCGGCATCTTGGAGAAAGGTTCAGGCGGTTTTTATCGTATGTCTAACAAACCATTTATTAATATTGTCCAATGAAATGTTATATTTAGAGAGTGTTATACAACTTAGCTTGCATTTCTCAAATGACACCATGTGCTAATTTTAGTTATTGAGTTGGGTAAACGTAACGTTAATTCAACTTGTAGGGTAGTCAGACTAGTCCATCCATAGATTAAGAATGCACGTAATGAGAACAATTCAAAATATCAGAGGGATAGAATGGATTGTGAAAATAAAATAAACACATCCATCAACGCCATAACAATCCCAGACATAATGCAGAACAGAACAAAGCGAGAAACGCTGCTAAGATTTGCACAGAAAACCATGATAGCGGTCGGAAGAGCCAATGGGTCTAAATTAAAAACAAATTAGATATAAGGCAGGGCAAGCACTAGGCCGTTCCAGGAACGGAAGCGAAGCTAGAACTTGAAATAAATAAAAGCCGTAAAAATTGCAAAGTCTTAAACGTTGCGACACTGACGGCGACGATAAAAAAAAAAAATGAGAACAATTCTAAATCTATGAGTCCATCTTAGAAAAAGGGATTCAGATGGTTTTATATGTCTAACAACAAAATGGTCACACAGACTAATTTTTTAATATTACATATTATGGTATGGATAAGTCAGTAAGTATGTACTGTTCAAATAAAATATGTATTTAAATTAAAATACATAGCTATAATTAATATTTAATTCATTTAATTAATTAAAGGAAGAGAGTCACCAGAGAAAAACGCATTCAATTATATCAAGGAAGTCTCTTTATTATAAAGTATAAGGTTTATTTTACAATCCAGAGTAACTTAAAAATGTGCTATTATTACAAATAAATTTAGCGGTTGTGATTATCATCAAAATTTACAATCTATTGCATCATAAACTATAACTAAAAGATGTACAGTATTTTTCTAAAATAAACGTTCTATAACAATTATTTAACGTGTAATAGATGACTTTCAATTTCCATATTTATTGCTTCCATTCAACCGTATTTACAAAAAACAACCAGTTAAATACTGGAATGAATCTCACAATAATCATGATACTTATGTATGTTCAATAACAAGTGGAGAGGTGCTCCTGTATTTAAAAAATATACTATCATATAAATTAATTATAAAATTATATAAACCGGATA
Organism: Calycopis cecrops; assembly: GCA_001625245.1. NCBI lineage: Eukaryota > Metazoa > Arthropoda > Insecta > Lepidoptera > Lycaenidae > Calycopis > Calycopis cecrops. Next base: position 15,890 of record LUGF01004063.1, on the reverse strand, counting down.
AACATTATATTGATATAGTTAATCTTTGTTTTAATCTAGTTAGGCACATTCGTTTGTTATATTTTATCCATTGTTCATATTTAACATAATAAGATAAGCATAGACATATTATACTTGTTTATTAAAAACTAGCTAGCTAGCCACCAACAGATAAATCTGCACGAACTATCACAGCAATATATGAAATTAATTCTTATGAGTGCCATCCTTCGAAAAATTGGTCGTACCAACAAAGAAGCCTTCGCGGGCAACTGCACAACTGTACTAAAGAATATCATGTTTTTAAAAGCATAGATTACTATTCTAGAAAGGAAGTACAACAGACAAACATTCATTTATATATATATATAATCTTTTTCTGTGCAACAATGGAAATACACATAGTAGTACTAGCTGCGCCCCGCGGTTTCACCCGCGTAAATTTCGATCCCGTGGAAAATCATCGCATGGCATCCCATAGGAACATTTTTTCGGGATAAAAATCCTGTGTTAATCCAAGTTACTCTCTATGTGTGTGCCAAATTTCATGAAAATCGGTTCAGCAGTTTTTGCGTGAAGGAGTAACAAACAAACAACCATACAAACTTTCGCATTTATAATATTAATAAGATCGGATAGATAGACAGATGATGAAAGGACTTATTGTGATTTTTCAATTAAATTAATACCTAAATGATCAATGGCTGAGAAGTGTTGAGGTTTGATAGATGTTTTATTGAAACAATTTAAGCAGTCTGCTTCTTGTCTAATAGTTTTCCAGGAGTAATCAACGTCTTCTTTGGTAGTAAGTCGTGAGCAAATTACAAAACGAATAATGTAATGGTTTAAATATGTCCCTGCCACTAAGTATACTTTTTTCTTATTAGTTAAGTTAGCAAGAAGAGCTTTAGTGTCACTTTCACCGCTTTTTAGTCTAAAACATACTAGTCCCATTGATGGTTCTGGTTCTATTATAAATCTACTGTCTGCCCTCACTAAATTAGCAAAATGTTGTGCTAAGCCTATTTGATTACGAATGTGATTGCGAAGACCTTCCGCCCCGTGTATCCTTAAAACAGTCCACAGTTTCAAAGATCTGAATCTACGCCCTAGAGGTATTTGCCAATGACGATATTCAGGAATTTGTGATTTATCTTTTATATCGTCTAAGTATATTCTTTGAACATCAAATGCTTTGACGATATCAAAACTGTTTTTGAACCACATAGCAGAACAATCAAAATTGACCATGAGCCATTTATGGGGATTTATGTCAAAGGAATCGACAAGTTCTACGCCTTTCATTAAATGTCTATATTCAGGACAAATAAAGGCAGCCCCGGCATATGCAGCATCTACATGCAACCAAACGTCTTCTTCTTGACAAATTGGCCCTAGTTCGTATAATGGATCAAAAGCACATGTTCCTGTAGTACCTAATGTTGCAATTACACAACACGGTATCAGACCTCGATTTTTATCATCTTCGATAGCTTCCCTCAATGTTTTACCCCGAAGTTGTCCATTGGCATCACTCTTCAGTAATCTTATTTTCATGGCTCCTAAAACACCGGCTTTTTCAACAGAAGAATTAGATTGATCAGATGTATAAGCGACTAATTTTGTTCTGATTTGGTCTTCGTCTGCATTCATATCATTTTCAGTAAGTTTACGAATCTTTTTATCTCTAGCAACAAGAAGAGCTACGAGAGAAGCTTCACTAGCAGAACTCTGAAAATAATAAAAAATGTAACCGATTTTATTATTATAATTACAATCCATGAAATGATTAGATTTATTAGTACTTAATAATTCTGAGAAATTGACTGGTTGCCAAAACAAGCTTCTATTTAAAAATAATTAATGTGATCTTACAGATATATCATTTATTTATTTTGATTCTAAAAAAAGCGTCCGAAAGTTGTACATGGAAGATATTCTAACAAAGTTGGCTGGGAATGCTTAGAATCGATAACATAATACTTTCCAACATATTTTAGAATTTTCGTATTTAGTACATAGTGAAAATAACAGAAGGGATTTTTGCAAATTTTATTCATCTGTTGAGAAAATCCTCGACCAGGTTGTAGGCGATATAAAAGGGATCCCTTGATTTTAAGTGGGTGAAACCCTGACACGGACAGTTTATATAAAAATACTCCAAAGGCGATTGATTAATTTTACCTGTATCACTCCTCCACCAGGGCCTTGTGAACAGTTCAGAAACTCATCTGGTAATCCCAATAATTTACCGAGCCAGTTCATTGTTACTACTTCCAACTCTGTGCAGGCGGGACTTGCCATCTGTTGATAAAACATTATTTAAATAGTATGATAATAAAATATTTGAGTACCTTCTATAATGTGAAGATTACAGAGTGTTTGTTTTGGTAGCATATATATAAGGCAACATAAAAGTGTAGATAACCAAGCTTTAACTTAATGCTATGGAAATAAAAAAATATAAAAATATGTTATAAAGTTCTAAAAACTTCTTTTCATTTTAAATAAAGATTGAAAATGTCTAACAATAAATGATAATTTGACTATGTGATGAATAACATTAGATTTTGTAATGGACAATTACAATATTGCAACATACGACATAGGAATCTTATTAACTATTGTATATTTACAAAAACCAAGTGTCTTTTTTCTTAACATAGGCCATAGATGGGCGGATGTGGTACCTTATTTCTAATACCTATTATGTTATAACAATGTAAATAATAATATACTTAATATTTTCTGAATTACATGAATAGAAAACGAAATAAGTTAAATCCAATGCCAAGAGAACCAGTGAATTGAAAGAGAGAAAAAGTGAGTAGAAGAAATAATTGTTTTGTATTTTCCTTACCCAAGTAAATCCAACGACTCCAAGGCCATCACTTAGTAATTCTCCAACAATACTGGCATACGACTGACCTGTAGGGTAAAACGCGTGAAACCGAGGAGATTGCCAATGTGTGACCTAAAAAACCGAAAATAAGATAAAACATAGATTCAACTTAACTGTACAAGATAGCGAACTAAATTAAAACGTGATATTAATTTCATTTGATTCAAAATTTTAAGCGCAATGTTTAAGCAGCTGAGTTATGAATGGGGTCGATAAGATTTTATTCTCAAACAATATCTTAATTTAGAGTTAAGACGTATCCTCATATGGTTGTGTTAATTTGTTTGGTCGTCGCTTTGTATCCTATATAAAAAATAATTCTCTCGATATCACTTTTAGTTTATGGGAAATTTGAAGTCAAGTATGCATTTGTACAAACACATGAAATTTAGCTCACGTGATTATACTCATCATACATAAGCCTAAATAGATCATCGTACTAAAATATTATCGGATGCAACATTACATAGGTATAGAGTTCAAATTGTTAACGTCCTTTTTTGACGTTAATAAAAAAATAATTTCTGCTAAAATTAATGTCCGTAAAAACTACATGTACGATAAACCAAAAGTTTAAATATCTTACTCCAGGCATAATGAAGTTGTTAAAGTCTTTGATCACATCTTTCCAGTCTTCAGGTTCTTCAGGCGCGTTCTCTGGTAAAGCCTCCAAGAGATATCCAGGTTCGACTGATGGCAAGACGTTTCTGTAAAATAAAATATTGTCAGTCATGTTGTATTATCATTCATTCATATCGGTATCATTAATAGCGTAAGCAGATTTTATCCCAAGTGATTAAGGTACATGAAAAATCGATTACGGTCTCATTTTGAAGAGCTTATGGTGTAGGCGTGCAGAAAAACTAAGAGGAGGAGAATAACCCGTTGAAAAATCTCTATATAATAATGATACTAAATATAAAATCAAAATTTACATTCTTTTGAATAATTTCAGTCATTTGCGATTAAAAGGAATTTAACCAGACCTGAGACCGTATATACACAGCAGGCTAGCCGACTAATCGGCCAAACCGATCATTGTTCATATATTTTTAAATTTAGTAACATCTAGTAGGTTTATAATTACACTAGACGGTTTTTATACAAAAAATGAAACATACGGGTGTATTGTTTAAGACATTCTTAAACACCACCTCTTAACCCAGAGAAAAATAAGCAAAAAAAACACTGCACATCAAATTTGGTGATATTCTACTCCAGAAATTAGAATTTCCTAGATTTCGGAAATATTTACAAACATTGATACAAATGAAATCGCAAAATTTTTGTACTTGAATTTTTTCAAACACTGGCAAAATTTGTGAAAAAAATATTTCAAAGTGTCAAACATGAGATCAAATGTGCCGAGAAGTCGTTTTTTATCAACTTTTAAGTAAAATAGTTCCTGAAAACCTGACGTGATAGCTCAGTGTGAACCTCGAATTTTGGATTGACTGTTTAAAGCTTTTTGAAAAAACTGGTTTCCCCAATGGGCTATTTTCCAAGTTTTCAAAAACCACTCCACAATGTTTATCAGTGATCAAGTAACTTATACAACTTTTTGATTTTATTTCTGATAAGTATTTATCTCGAATTTTCAAATTAAAGATTCATAATTTATAAAACCCGCGAAACCGCTTCTTTAAGCAAAATAGCGCCTGGGGACGTATTAGCTTTGTTAGCGTTCCTAAAATTACTGCCTGTTGTTGTTGTCAGTTGACGAATCCATAAGATGAACTAGAAATTTGACAAGTGGCTAGTAGTGAATGAATGAATGAAAAAGGAATGAAAAATACTTTATTGTGCATATTATAGAATACAGAAAAAAAGTTATATTTTAAAGTAATTAACTGGTACTATCAGTAGATTTCGGAATCAACATGCAAGTGTTACGTCATCGTCAATTTCACGTCGTTTCGTGTCACGTGACTTATGAATAAAAATAAATATTTTTAAAAATATTTTAATATAAAAAAATGATAGGTATTTACAAATTATTGCACTATATAATGTCTTTAAAAATCATGTTAACTAAAGATTACATTCAATAAGCTTTATAGAAATAAAAACTATATAATATATAATACTGGAAAATAGCTCATTGTATATAAATATAAAAATTTGTAAACTAGTGTTATACTTGGAGTTACTTACGAAATTATATTATTAGCAAAAACTTGAGCAAAAAATTGTGTGAAATGGCAACACGTATAACCGCGTTTAGTCTCTTGTGTATATACCTAATATATATGTCAGTTCAGATGTCCGTTCTTAGGAAGTAACCTCCAGCCGTGTGTAATTGCAAAACTAAATTATGAAGCGTGACGTAATTTATGGATCTACTCTGTAAGGTACCTAATTACAAAATTTCAACCCAATCGTCCAAGCTGTTTCGTAGTTGACATACCGACAGCAGCGCCACCTACTGGATAACCCAATCGGTTCAGTCGTTTAGAAGTTTACCCGTTTTCCCATGGGAATGAAGCATTTTCCCGCGGTAAAAATAGCCTATGTTAATCTGTGATAATATAACATTAAAAAGATTAAAGAATTTTTGATAACGGTCCAGTAGTTTCGGAGCCTATTTAGTTACACAGACACACACACACACACACACACACAAATCGTTCCTCTGTATAATAATATTATAACTATATTAATATTAGTATAGATGAATCAAAATTTTTGTTTAGTATAATTCAGTCTGCATACATTTTATGAAGAAATACCTAAAACGAAGAAGCCGGATAGTCGGCGGTCTTTGCCGACTAGTCGCCGGCTCCTAAAGTGGCCGGAAAGTCGACTTTACCGGCTTCTTCAGTTACATTTTGCAAGCGGTAGTCCCAAGCTACATCACAGCTGATGGGAGGTGCCTCTGTACCTCACGCTCCCATGATACCGCCGCAACATGACTGCTGTGCTATTGCGTTTCCTGTGGTTAGCGAGTTTCCGGAATCCATCCGGCTATGGGATGGGCAAGAAGGGCAGCACGTCTGCATTAAATATGCGGATGGCCACGGTCGGTAGTCATTAAAATATTGCTCGTCCCCATACCATTTTAAAACAAATATCAAGTACAAATATTGAATAAATCGAATAGATGGCTCATGATAGCAAAGGGCAAACCGACAGTCATTATTATTGGTCATTTTTTGAGTGACTTGTATACCTACTGTGGAATGGAAGATAAGCCCAATACAGCTTCATCTGTACCTCAGCTAGTAGAGATGGATCCCGGCCATAATTAACATTACGACTAGATATACAAAACAGATAACTTCTGCGTTACAAACGTGGCACACCCTCATTACCTACATTATTCGTAATTAATAATTGTGTAATCAACTAAGCAGTAATTGTCTTTTGTTGAAGTATTTTTTTTATTCTAGACAATACAACTGACGCACAAGTTATAGGTAAGTAGGAAGAGTTTTGTTACGTAAATCATTACATTTACGGTAAATGTAATGTTGATGTTATCTGACAATCCCTTACATAATTTTTGCAATCTAGATTGATACGTCAGCAACTTAGAGAACAAACGCAGCACAGAGGTTAAATTTTACAAATTTCGTCGACCTTTACAAGTGCGAGATGGTATTTTTGAAAAATGTTCTTTTATTTTAAAGTTTTATAATGTATATAATTTAACAACAGATCTAACACAAATATTTTAATAAATTCAATAGTCAACCTAACGTTAAAAAGTTTTTGTCTTTTATAAATATAACACAAAGGCTTTGGCCCACCACTCTTTCCCACCGCAGCTACTCCTATGTCGCCGGGATCAACATATTATTTCATTTATAAATTTCTATATAATACGTGAGGCAAAAACTTTAGGAACATATTTACGACAATTGGGCGGACGGAGAAGTCTGAAATTTAGCGCGCTTATAGTTTACGTGTAAGAGAAGTGCAGAACACTAATATTTTTTAATAATAATGATTGTAATTTGTAATTAAAAACTATTTAGTCATCCCACGACATGTTACGTCATCGTAACTAAGGTAAACAATTAATTTTCCACACTTGCTAGAGACACATAGAAACTTCATCAATAATTACGTGTCTTATATAATAGGTACCAATGTGTCAAATTCCTGGTAGTATGTGTAAAGTTTTATTTATTAAATTAAAGTACTTTACAAACATTATTATTACAAAAATTGATTATTACATTTCTGCACTTCTCTTAAACGTAAACTATACCTAAATGTGCCAAATTTCATACTCGTCCGTCCGCGCAATTATCGAGAAAATGTTCCTAAAGTTTTTGCTTCACGTATTAATATATAGATAAATTCAAATTATATTCGATACATCTTAGACTGTAAAAAAAATAATTTAAAGGATATAAAACGTTATGTAAATGAATTAAATAAGATACCTAGCCTACTTAGATATTAGTTTTTTTATAAATTATGTTATTTATTTTAAAGAAATAATAGTTTTGAACACAAAAAAATTGTTTTTGAAAAATTGCATGGGCAGTCGAGAATTTGTCAGAAAATTTTTGTACTCCTTTTTCATTCAATATTGTATTTGAGTATTATGTAAGTACAATTTTTATACATTTAAATTAAAAAATAGTGCAATGTTTAATATGAACAATTTGAAACTTTTTGTCAAAACAAAGTTCAAATTATTTGATAGATATTTTTATAGGTATAACCTTCTTAATATTTTTGGTACTTACTTGTTTCTAATGTTCTCAATGTAGTCCGCAATCAAATCTATTGCGGCCTTTCCAAATTCTCGAAATTGTTCTGAATCCATCTGAATTTCGAATGGCAATATTGTTAAACTTTGAACTCGTATCTCAAGCACTATCAACTGAGAGAGCGTTCCATGAGACAATGGTGAATAAGGCTGACGCGGGGAATATATATAGCCTGCTCTCAGCTTTCTATTGTTTTATATTGTTCTGCATCTGCTGATATGTATAATACAGGCCGCTACGAATACAAAAAGTAAACAAATTCGTGTTAATCTATAAGATGTTAAAGGCCAGATGATTTTAACATTATAAGTCGAAAATAGAAAAATAAACAAAGTGTCGGCTAGTTGCATGCAACTTATGGTGGCTACTGTATCGTCCATTACCTAACACTCACCACAGAAACATGCGTTCGAGTGATGGTGCAAAGTCATACAAATATTTTGAATAAATCTCATAATATGTATTTGTTAAATTAAATAAAATATATTTATTACTAAATGTAGTGTATGTGTAAAGTAATGTGTATCATTAGTAAGAATTCTTTCGATATCTTATTTTAATTTACTTGCTACTTACTTCTATCCCTTGTGAATTAGTTTATTTAATGAGTTTTGATTTAGGCACAATTGGCAAACATTGAGGTGATTTGTTTTGTATAGGCCGACAAATTACGATTTCATTGTCGAAATAAAAATTTAATCTTAAATAACTGGAGGTAAAACAGATTAGAGCCATGTAGAGCTTAAAGCCCACTCTCCTGGTCGAATTTCTTTTTGATTGTGTCTTGTAATCGCGCTAGTAGAGGGAGAATAAGAAAGTGCACCTGCGTTTATACGTGCATACGTTACCGTGTCCTACGGAATTGAAATAAAAATTGTGTGGTAACAGAACTCAAGACCGATTATTTAACGACTAAAATAGACATCCTTCAAAAAACGACATAAGTCGAATATAAAATTAAGAACACTGATTCTAATCATTATAATAACATAATGACGGATCTAATAATAATGAGATGACGAATTAATGACTTTTTAGAGATGTACGTCACAGATAAATGGAGGGAGGAGAAGTCTGGCCTTTTCACCGAGGCCAGCTTGTCGCTGGAGGAATCCTGTTACCAGTTGATCAATTAGCTCTAAATGGTAATGCTAAAGCTAAGTGTTTGATTGTGTGTATGTAAAGACGACTTTTACTGCTCTTACGCAAATATTTTTTTTTTACAATTAATTACGAAACTTTTTTTCTGTCACTTGTGGGTAAAAATAGGCAACTATATATGTCTCTTGTGCTTATATTATGATATATTAGCAGATATTGCCATATTTATTTTGAAGTTTGAAATGCTATTTTCCCAATTTGGCTCCCTAGACCCGGTTCTTAAGAGAATAATTGGAAATGCGCCACTAAACTGCGATAAATGATTAAGGTTTGAGGTTCTTGTATGAGTCAAATAGTTGATGATTGTCTGTACTACGCATAGTCCCGCTCGAGCGCGCACTGAGCGGTGCATTGGTCAAGGAGACAGGCGAGGCTGAGTTGACATATAAAAATCCTTTTATACATACTATATACCTACTAGAGTAAGAACTGGATTTTTTTTATAGTATAAGGGGGGAAACAAGCAACCCGAGCCATCCGCGTAGGCCATAGAGGTTATACAGACGCGTTGCCTTCCTCCCTCCTCCCTCCATGGGCCACCAACTACTTACGCACAGCACAGCTGTCACGTTACGCCGGTTTCACTTCGTTACTTCCCCGGTCGTGTCGGCCCAATTCGAGTACAAGCGTGCATGCAGCGTGCCACTACCCATAGGACCCATAGGGTCGTATAGCGTACTAGGCCTGCACGATGAGTGTTTGACAATTTCCTTTCATAATTTAGCTGCCCCTACGGCGACCAGGCTGGCGCAGTGGTACAGGGCTCGGATAAGCGGAGCATGTTGTGCCTTCGAATCCCGCCTTGGTCATGGATGTTTATCTATGTTTAATATGTATTTCTATAATAAAAATCTTAAATATGTAAAATTTCTTAAATTTATAAAACATATTAAATATATTCCGTTGTCTAGTACCCGTAACACAAGTCCTAATGGTACTTAGCACGGGGCTAGACTAACGTGGTCTGATATAAAAAAAATACTTATAATAATGTCGTCCTAGCCGATTTCGGCTACGGCGGACGTCTATATAGACGTGCCATCTGCACAGAACATATTATAGTGCACAAGTGTGCGCGCAAACACAAGTGCACTCTCTATTCCCTCATCCTCATATTCCGATGGGACGGCAATCCGACACGACCGGTGAGAAATCAGGCGCAGGACCGACGCCTTAACGAGCTCTCCGAGGCACGGGGGTGTAACACCGCCAACTTCCTGACTCCGGACTGTTATTAGAAATTGAAAAATCCCAATAACATTTTTCGGTCCGACCCGGGATTCGAACCCGGGACCTCACGTCTGTGGTTGAACACGCTTACCACTAGACCACGAGGCAGTCAAATATACTTATATACTAGCTACGACTCCTGTAGAATGTATGGACAGCACATAATTTCCGTACCACATAAACGGAATAGCACGTCACTACGACGGTGTCGTGCGAGCGAGTGGTACGTCCGCGGTCGTGCCGCAAAGCTTCATGTCACTACCTCTTACTAAATATTAATTTACCTATCTTAATAAATCCACATCACTACTAACTGAGTCGGAGGTTCTTGCGGAAATTAAAGACTTTTATGGCAAACTCTACGCTACGCAGACTTCCAGGCCCGAACCCGGTACTGAGGACAAAAGAGCCACACTTACCCGCCATCTCACAGAAGACCTGCCCGAAATCAGCCGAGATGAGATCGTGTTAGCCCTTAAACAACTTAAAAATGGAAAAGCCCCGGGAGAGGACGGAATTACTACTGAGCTCTTAAAGGCCGGAGGAGTTTCAGTCTTAAAGGAGCTCCAAGAGCTCTTTAATGCCGTTCTTTTTTCCGGGAGAATACCAAAGGCGTGGAACAGAAGCGTGGTGGTTTTGTTTTTCAAAAAAGGAGACAAAACTTTGCTGAAAAACTACCGCCCTATTTCGCTTCTGAGTCATGTCTGTAAGTTGTTTTCAAGGGTTCTCACGAACCGTCTCGCTCGAAGACTCGACGAATACCAGCCACCGGAGCAGGCTGGGTTTCGAAGCGGCTACAGCACCACAGACCACATCCACACGCTGCGGCAGATTGTACAGAAGACCGAAGAGTACAATCGGCCCCTATGTCTAGCGTTTGTGGACTTTGAGAAAGCCTTTGATTCCATCGAAATCTGGTCTGTTCTGGATTCCTTGCAGCGTTGCCAAGTAGACTGGCGATACATCGAGGTGATGAGATGTCTTTATAATGCAGCAACGATGACCGTTGAAGTACAGGGACAGCGTTCTGAAGATATCAACCTACGACAAGGCGTAAGACAGGGGGATGTTATATCCCCGAAACTGTTCGCTAACGGTCTGGAGGATATGTTCAGGACGTTGGACTGGAAAGACTGCGGCATCAATATTAACGGCAAGTACATCTCTCATCTGCGATTTGCAGACGACATAGTCATTATGGCCGAAACGCCGCAGGACCTACAGCAGATGCTGAATTCCCTGGCTGATTCTTCTCTTAGTATAGGCCTTCAGATGAATTTGGACAAAACCAAATTCATTATACATGAATTATAATGCTCGTTATACACGAGCACGTTATTCCGGAGCCAGTTGTCGAACATGGACTCCAACTCGGCTGTTCAACAGTATGTTTACCTAGGGCAAACGCTCCAACTAGGCCTATGTCCAACAGTAGACTGCAATAGGCTGATGATGATGACTACTAACTGAATAAAATTTTATAGACTTTCTATAGACATCTTTCAGCACCACCATCAGACCCCCTGAATATAATCTAAGCCTATACTTATAGCGCCAACCCTCCCAATCTTGGGCAGACCGCATCCATCCGCCTGCCACATATTGGGGAGACATACGTTCAGCAGTGGACGGCTGTAGACTGATTTCAAAAATTTCTTACGAGTACTTATTAAGTCAAATCAAAAACCTAAACAAAACCATCCGATTGCGAAATTTTGTTTCAGAGTTCCCATAGTCACCTTCTAGCGCCATTATCATATTCTCATGAATTTCAGAGTCGTCGTTTTATTAAACAGGCAATACCTTTGAGATTGGCATGTTCTATTTCAGAGTTCCCATGGTTACCTTAAACTGCCTGTATTATGCAGGAATTTGCTGCTGATACTCATAATATTCTACCCTTCCCTAATTCAGTTCGGAATAAAATGTGATTTTTTGAAAAAAAAAATTGAATTCCCCTAACAACAATTGTAAAAGTTATAAAAAATGGCAAAAACAGGGTTTGTTTAGGCCTATATTTGCGTGCAAAATCTAATAAAACTATTCCGAATCATACCTAATTTTTTTACCACAATTCGGAAAAAAGCTTACCAAAAAACACCTATCAATTCTTAACTTGTTAATGTATAAAACCAGAAGTAAAATAACGTTTATAAAAATAAGATTTTTATTAATTATCAAATAATCCACACAATAATTTAAATAATACACACAACCATACCAGTTAATAAAAACATTTATAAAAATTAAAAATAACATTAAATTCTTTCTACATCTAAAGATACACTCCTTTTAATATTAAATGATTTTTTATTTGGATTAAATTCATGACTTAGAATAAAATCAACCCCGTCCTTTATAATTTTCCAACTTTTATCAACGTCTTCCTTGACTGTAATTGGAGAGCAAATAACAAATCGTATAATGTAATGATTTCTTAGCGTTGTAGCTACCATGAAAATCTTTTTCTCATTGACCAGATATTCAAGAAGCTTTTCTGTGAGATAATCACTCTTGTGTATTCGGAAACATACGACTGTTAAAGAAGGCTCTGGTTCAATTATTAATCGTTTATCAGTTTTAACCAAAGATTCGAAATATTTAGATAGATCAACTTGTGTTCTTACAAGATTTCTAATACCAACAGCACCATAAATTTTCAGTACGATCCACAGTTTTAAAGCTCTGAACCGCTTGCTTGTTGGAATTTGCCAATAGCTATAGTGAGGAATTAGAGACTCTCTGTCATTTCCCTTCGTGTCCACGATGCCTTTAATGTCAAATGTTCTAATTAAATCAAAACAATCCTTGACCCACAGCACGGAGCAATCCAAATTAACCATCAACCATTTATGTGGATTAAAAACAAAAGAGTCAACGAACTCTATACCTTTAAGTAAATGCCTATATTCTGGACAAATTAAGGCTGTACCGGCGTAGGCTGCATCTACATGTAACCATACACCTTCTTCACGACAGATGGGCCCCAACTCATCTAATGGATCAAAAGCGCAAGTGCCTGTTGTTCCTAAGCAAGTAACAACGCAGCATGGTATTAGACCTTTAGCTTTGTCATCTTCAAACGCCTTCATCAATGTTTCTTTTTTAAGCTGACCATTATTATTACTTTTTAACAGTCTTATGTGCATGGCACCGAGAGCACCAGCTTTTTCAACTGATGAATTTGATTGATCAGATGTATAAGCAACTAATTTAGTTTTAATTAATTCTTCATCAAGAGTACCTTGCGCCTTATGCTTCCGAAGTAATCTGTTTTTAGAAGCTAGTAAACAAACCAATGTGGATTCACTCGCCGAACCCTATAAATAGAAGAGTTTATGAAGTACACTAACCCATAATTACAAGGGGATATGCACGATAATTTGTACTAAACTAGCGTTCCAAGTTTTAAGAATACCTGTATTGTTCCACCTCCAGGCCCTGGTGCAGCATTCAGAAAGTATTCTGGTAAGCCCATAAGTTTAGCCAGCCAGCTAACTACGACTACCTCTAGTTCTGTACATGCTGGACTTTCGAGCTGTGTCATAAAAATATTCATTATTAAATAAGTTGGATATGCTACGAAAGTCTTCGAATAATGCGTTCTACTCATTATATATCATGAGCTAAAACGTGACCTCTAAATTGGGACTGGTTCAAAAGCTTACCATCGCTTAACGTATTGCCGAGTGTGATATTTTAGGCAATTCTTTGGCAGTTTAGGTTAGGTTAGCAAACAAACTCATTAGCTACGTGCAGTTCTAGCTAATAGTGTTAGCTAGCTAGTAGTGTAAATATTGAATAAAATAAATTACATTGTGCATAATAGGTACATAAGTTTCTTAAGTACTTACTAAGCTACGTCAAAATAGTTTATTTCATACTATAAGAGGACAAGCGAGCAATTGGAGCCTCTACTTGACTACCGTCTTTCATATGCAACTGCATTATTGTTCCGCAGACTCATTGCCCTCCTTTTTTATTACAATTCGAGGTTTTATGTGTTGCATTGTTGCGACTGTATACCTAAAAGTAGCTTCTGCCTGCAGCTTCGCCTGCGTGGATTTCGAACTTCAAAAATGGAGGTTCACAATTCTTCCGAATGAAAGATTCACAGCTCCTCCCCCAGAGGCGATAACCTGATAATATAGCCTTTATGTTGACCCGACCAGTTAGCAATATTCATGTAAAATTTGAAGTAAATTCATACTGTACTTTTTGAATTTAGCCCAGTCATACATACATACCAAAAGACAAAAATTCTAAAAACTGTATCCTTGGCTTCGATATCAATAATTGTCGATTACGCCCCAAGTATTGTTTTAAAAAATATTTAATGTACAGTTTTGACTTTCCTAAGATTTTATTATATGTACCTATAGATTAAATTTAAACCTAAATTAAATTTAAAGTACCTAATTCCATTTAAAAGCTAACTTTTCAGCCGAAATGGGCTGGCACGAGAGGGGAGGAATGGCAGCAGATCGTGTTTCATGCGGTTTGTTAGTTTCTGGTGCAGACCATTAGAAATTTAAACCAGTTAGTTACAAATGGTTGTCGATTTGAATTTATGTAATTGAGAAATTGAATTGTTATAAATTTACTAGCTGCGCCCCGCGGTTTCACCCGCGTAATTTTCGATCCCGTGGAAATATCGGGATGACAAATAGATGTTGGCCGATTCTCAGACCTACTCAATATGCTCACAAAATTTCATGAGAATCGGTCAAGCCGTTTCGGAGGAGTATGGCAACGAAAACTGTGACACGAGAATGTTATATATTAGATAGATTATGAATTGTTTAAAAAACGAGGCTAACCCAAGAATGTCCTATGATGCCCAGTCCATTGCAGAGTAAGCCTCCAACTATGCTCGGGTATGAAATACCACAAGGAAAGTAAGAATGAAACTGTGGTGAAAGCCAGTGCGTAACCTGAAAAAAAAGAGAAATATAGACGACGTAATTAGAAAAACATGCTTTGTGAGATATTTAATTAAAGAGGTAGGTAATCATTAAGATTTTGTTGTTGTACCACATACTTTGTAACTAATATTATTCGCTTCAGAAGCCTTAAGAAATGTTTACAAACACCAGCAGCAGCTTAAACAATAATATATATATTTATACCATGTTGTAAAGTTTTGACTAAGATTCTGTATAGTTTGATGATAGTTATTTATAATCATTAATTGGATGATTTCATGTTAATCATTGCGACGATTCAAATGTCTTCTAGTTTCTAGAAGGGGATAAGAAACATTGATTACGATCAATGTTTCTTGTTGACCACTTTAACACACTTTCTAATTTGACTCAATCCGAAAACTTATCACGCAAAACGCATCGCATATAAAGCAAAAAAAAAAAAATTGGCAATTATAATTAAATTTGTATAACCCATTTTACTTTTGATGATGTGGTCTAGTAGTTTTGCAGCCTATTTGATACAAACAAACAACATATTTCCTGTTATGAAATAAAAAAATATTTTATGTCATTTCTAATAATACCTCTTGGAATATAATAAGTACAAAGTTTTGATTAAAATCTTACTTCATAATGATCCGTCGAGTAGTTTTGACGTGAAAGCATAGTGATATATTATATAAAGAATAGAGTGGCTACAATGATATTACAAAAGTATAGATATGGCACTAGCGTGCGCAAACTGCGGACGACAAATCATGTCAATTGACATCATTTCATGTAGTATGCAAATAGCAACAAACGAGACTGAACGTGTCAGTGGTTCGAAAATGCCACATTGCGTATTGAAAAAGTGTAAAAACTATTTTATTTCCAAGTCAAATAAAAATGAAAGAATATCATACCACCAAGGACGTTAAAAAAAAGGCGGACGGAATGTTGCCTAGAAAATATTGAAGCATTAAA
>LUGF01004053.1:107225-118753 GCA_001625245.1 Calycopis cecrops | reverse complement strand
GTGCCTCTTATAGCACAGTAAGCCGTCGGTCCTGCGCCTGATTTCTCTCCGGTCGTGTCGGACTGCCGTCCCATCGGAATTCGAGAATGAGGGAATAAAGAATGCACTTGTGTCTGCGCGCACACTTGTACACTATAATATGTACTGCGCATCTGGCTCGTCTCTATAGAGACGGCCGCCATAGCTGAAATCGGCTAGGAGGATATTATATAATATGTCACTTAGGAATATACGTCGGCTTCTTAGTTTTTTTTTCTTTTCTTTATGATCTAGGAGGACAAACGAGCAGCCGGAGCCATTTTCATGACTACCGACGCCCACAAACATCCGCATCGAGACTATGCAGATGCGCTGCCCTCCCTTCTCCTTCCACCTCCATGGGCCACCGGCTACTTACACACCGCACGAAACGCGACAGCACAGCTGTCACTTTAGTTACCACGCTATGCTGTTTAAATAATACATATACTTAATTGTATCTGATAGGCTACACCGAAGCTCTCGAATGGCTGTCCGAGAACTTGGAGGAAGTGGCGTTGGATCAAGAGGCGGAGGGCTACGACGCGACTGCCGAGGGCACGCCGCTCGTGCCAATATCTAAGTCGTGTGTGGAGGCCATGGAGATCAAACTGTTCCAGAACGTGCTACAAAGTGTAGGCGTCTCGCCCCCCGAAGACGAACAGGTATTGCTCTATTATACAAGGGTAATTAGCGCATCACCTCTTGCAGGCCTCTCCTCTTTAGCAACAACATTTGTTCTAAGACTTTACAAATCTAGATAACTACCAAAAAAAAAAAATATGTTTGCTTCATTGTTTATTTATTACTAAAAAGTCAATATCGTGTTAGTATCTAAATAGAAACATGAAATTTATTATTATAACGCTTGTGCATCGCAACGACTGTTCCGTCCTCTGTAGTGGGCGAGCTGTGAGTAATTTATACCGGGTGACCATAAAATTGACAGAGCATATATCATTGTATACAAACTTTACTGCGGCTACAATTTTTCATATCCAGCGCGGTGCTGACAAAAGTTTTGTAACTGTATCGACAATCAGACGGCTCCCGTTGTAGGACCTATAAAGATGATGAAAAACTACAAGTCATAGCTTTATTGTAGCGGAATTGCGTTGGTAGAAACACTTTGTTGCTGAAATACTTTTATAAAATCTGCGTACCATAATAATAAAACAAGGCTTTTAAACTACTACGACAACTAGTGGCTAAAACGAATACTTAATCGGGATTGCTATTAATATGATTGCACTAGCAACTTTTCACTACACATAATTCTCTGATATTGTCATTATTTCATTTTTACCGGTTTTATGTCTATTATGTCGCCATGTCGTAACATAAGTTCGCAACAGTAAAAATGAAATACTTTTTACAGGGTTGATACAAGTGAGAGGCATTAAATTAAACCACATATACTATAAGTAAATCCGAAACTATTAAAAATAAGTTTACGACAAGTATACGAAAATACTTTTTTCAAACAAGTTAAACAGCGAAAAAACATAAACATGCTTTGTAACGTATCGTACA
The DNA here is from genome assembly GCA_001625245.1 of Calycopis cecrops. Classification (NCBI taxonomy): domain Eukaryota; kingdom Metazoa; phylum Arthropoda; class Insecta; order Lepidoptera; family Lycaenidae; genus Calycopis; species Calycopis cecrops. The sequence continues at coordinate 117,202 of LUGF01004053.1, read as the reverse complement.
GCGAACGGCAACCTTGTACGGGGTTAATGACCCCGGCCGTCCATAGTCGGCGACAGCTGCGATACAGCGTGTACGAAGTGAGAAAAAACTTTAAAAAATTCCTGTGGCCGATTTATTGCTCCGATTGATCTGATTTTTGTTGTGTAGGATGAAAATAATACACTAAATATATGATTTCCTTTAATGCTTCTCGCTTGTATGAACTTTGTATATCGTATATTTGTACTGCCTATTATGTACATCTTGTCTTGAACACACTTAATCACGAGGCAGTCGGCTGCTAGTGAATGTAGACACTAAAACATGTTTTTTACTTCAGGAAACTTATTGGAGGATCCCCAGCGCTCTCCACTATGAAACTATACGAAAAAGGCGAGAGATTATCACGAAGGCCATTAATAAAGAACTCATAATAGATTCCGACACAAACCAACAAGAAAACACGCAAGCAAATGAATCCAGTGACGATGACGAACTGTTTAACAATTTACGTAAAATGCGTGAAAATGTCGACGTTCCGAAAAGTTATGGTGCAAACAGTCGCAAGAGAAGTCGCAGCGCGTCTGATGAAGAGAACAGTAGAGAAAAAATGCCTAAAATTGTGGAGGTTGAAGAAAATGATGATGAAGACATTCTCAGCTTTGCGAGGAAGACACTCCAGCATTCAAATCTGCCAGACACCGAAGACATTTTTGACGAGTTAAGAAAAAGTAATACAGGTAAGCTATTTATGTATACTGTAAAGTTTTCCATAGTAGACGCGCTATCGGGTTTGGTTGGCTAGGTACTATCATAAATATCCACATAGAGGTTTTTCAGGCGTGTGGTGGACGAGGTGGACACCTCCACTTCTATAGTGTAAAATGTAAAAAGTGATCATTCTTTGTCCCTTCACTGCTGACACATCCTCTCTTTCAATGAACCGCAACAGTGTAGGTATCATTTCTCGCTGATATTGTGCAACTATACAGTTACACAGCTGTAGACCGCGTGGCTTTCACATCAGTGAGTCCCACTCATACCAGCACATAGTGATGTGCGATTGGTCTTTCGGCAGTGCCGTCCTGACAAATAATACATTTTATATAAAAATATCATACTAACGGTTCAGACAAAAGCGACACAATCGTCGACAGACATACTTATGCACGTACATACAGGTCAAACTGGGTATAATTTGTGTTCCAGACGATATAGACAGTGGTGCGGACGACGAAGTGGTAGTGGCGGCTAAGCGCAAGACAATGCGACTGCTTAGCGACGAGTCCGACTGACGAATGAAGCACCTCGACCAATAAATATATAAACTAGTGCACTGAATTTTATTTAAATACCCTCTACTATGCTACTACTACTATGTGCCATTTCTTTTTATCTGTTCCAAAAAAGTGGGATTTATATTTAATTTTATTGCAGACTTTGTACTCGTTTAAATATTAAACCTTTCAACATCATATAGAGCTTTAAGTTTGATTTCCAATTTACGCCGAAGTGCAACTTCTAAGGTATGTTATTCTGTTGAAACGTCTTGTTAAATGGAGGTCGGTCCGGGGTCGCCTCACCATCGTCGTATTGACGTGTGGTCGACTGACCGCTACCGGCGGGTCCTCTAGGCGAACGTCTATACACGTCGCCTTAACGCTCATATAAATTGACAGCTTATTATAATGAAATTAACAAAATTAATATTATGTACATTGTATTCATTCTGTTAATTCTGTAGTATAGGGGTGTAAATGAACAATCGGAGCTTTTTGATGACTACAGACGCCCATTACGTTGCGTATAATTGTTATGAAGACGTTTTATTACTTCGTTCTTTTTCTTCTAATTCTTAAGAGTAATGTGAGATATATTGTTATACAAATTATTGTAAACAAGGCCAGATATAGTTACGCTGCACTGTTGGGCGTGTCTTATTCTCGGAATAAGACTAAATATTAAAATAATATTTATCTCGCTCTTCGCTGAGATATGGGGTATGTATAGGTATGGGTAGGAGAAATTCACAAGCGGTAAACACTACACACTTTTTCTTTACCACAAAGCACAAAGGCCAGTTTTTAAATTGAACGGCTCGCTGGCAAATTCTTCCTGACAAATCTTTTGCAAATAAAAGCAGATGCCAGTGCGACTTTTATGTGAAAGCTATCATCAGTATCAAAGTTTAATAGGTTTTTGTAACCCATCTAAAATATATCTGCGTTCGGGGAAGCCCCACGCCTATAATAATAATAATAATAATATATTTGTTTATTTCTCTCTCAATCACAAAAATACAATATTTTTGGTCTTGTTAAGACCAAAAATACATATTCAATAGCAAATCAGTACAAACAATATGAGTACATAATATACTTAACCTAACAAATTGTGATGAGAGACTGGTGTCTGTACTATGTAGTTTAATATCTGTGTTACTGATCACCAGGCTCCCTACCACCCAAGAAAAGCACAATACAATCTAGGTAGTCGTATGGTATTTCATATATAATTGCACTCCTAATATTGAGATTTACCATTAATAATTTTACAAAAAAGACAAAAAAAAACATTTCAAATTATATTACTTTGATATTTAAATGAAGTTAAAGAATATAAAATATAGAAATAAAAGATTGAAATTGAAGAAAAGAATGAATGTTGTGTGTGTGTGTGTGTGTGTTTGTGTGTGTGTGTGTGTAATTTAGTGAAATTTGAGTCAATCAAATTAAATAAATCAAATAAATAATTAAATATCAGATTTTAATTGTATAATATGTAGGCTGCGATTTGGTGTTTATAATGGAAGCGTACATTATTTTTACTTTACTCTTTCTATGAGTTCTTCAGTAGCATTATAATTTAGCCTATGACAGTTATAATCACTTGACCTGTCACATTCAATAAAGAGACTAAAGCAAAATAACCTCTCGCCTAGAGGCCAATTGCGAAATTGGGCGCATAGACGATAATCCGTTTTAAATATTCATTCTATAAAAATGTTTTGAAAACGCTGAACGGTTTGCCTGCGAGCGACATTATTTTTATCCCATATCCAATTAACTGGCTCCGCTGAAACGCTGCATGCGTTTGTGCTTTGAGCATCAAACAATTTGAGTGTGGAGCGACGGGCGCAGACGCGTTTATCTCTGAAGCCTGCACGGTTAGATGCAGGTGCAAGTTCTCATGAGATAATTGATCAAAGCACACTTATTAGTCTTGTATTATCTATAGCATTTCAATCTGTAATAATACCATTTAATTATTATTATATTATAGCATCGTTATTATTATCGACAGCGTCGTGATCTAGATCGAGTACTGGATCGAATCAAAAACCGTTATTGTTTCTCTTATTTTAGTGACAATCCGAAGTCAGAAAGTTGGTGGTGTTACACCCCCGCGCCTTGTACTCGCAGAGCACGTTAAGCCGTTGTTTCTGCGCACGACTTTCTGTCGCGTCGGACTGTGGTCGCATACATACATACGAGACACTTGTGCATTATCCTACGCAGCTGGCTAGTCTCTATAAATATAGCCACAGTAGCGGCCGCCAAGACATCAGCACAATAATAATCATTCTGTGTGCGTGAAAACGATAAATTTCAATAATTCGTTTACTAGCTGTTGCTGCTGCCCCTCGGCTTCGCTTGCGTGGTACAAAAAAAGAGCCTGTACATTCTTCACTCCTTTAACTATATTTTTACTAAATATCACATCAATCCGTTGATCCGATTCGATGTGAAAGAAGGACAAAGAAACAAACACACAAACACACTGTCGCATTTATAATATTAGTGTGGAACTATTCCTAAGTCTATTGTATAACATGAATTCAGTTACACAAGAAGTTGTGTTGTTGTTGTGAAGTTATTCGTGTGTCTGATATATCAAAGTTGAGTGCTCCGTACAGTTGTAGTTCGGACACAAGACGTACATTTCAAACACATTATATGCATTCACTGAGCCGTGCGCCGTTTGATTTCCCTTTGGTCTAAGTACAACTGTATCTTTTGATTTAACGAGGTTAATTAGTTGTGACTTGACTTTATTTGATAAATGCACTATTATATTATAACGTGTTTTGTGAATATGTTTGACGCGTCTAGCTATTATGTCAACTCGTGACTGAAACGTGCAATAATTAATTACAGTTTTTAATTAATTAATTAATAATAAAAATATTAGTAATCTATCAATACGTATCTTTCATTTTTACACTTAATCGTACTCTATGTAAGAATCCTGATACCGAGACTATCGTGGTGATTCCGGTGGATTTATCTTCGAGAAGTGAGGATTATCCTCCTGTATCGGTTTGTGTAGTAGTGTGTTCAGATGGCCCATTGGGGAAACAGGGTGTAGGGCACTCAGGACAGAGGATGTCATGAATTGTTTAATGTCTCAACTCTAGGGCATGCACTTAAACAATTAAAGTAAATATCAAGATAAATGTTATTCAGATACGTTGGCCTACTTTCTTTCTCCTCATAAATGGACCATAGGAAACTCACACACCTCACTAATAGCGACAGTGCAGCAGTTACTTTGCCGGCGGTATCATGTAAGCGAGATGCACCTTCCCGATTGTGCCGGCACAATTTATTGGCTCCTCAGTAGCGTGACTACCGCTTTACTTTTAAGTTTTACTTCCTCGTCCGAAGAGATTTTATAGCAATCCAATAAAGTTCGACAAAATTGCATAATCTTTACCCGACGGTTAAAACAAGGATGATGTTTTTCGTGCATATATAAATCTGTATTGTGTACCTGGTCGGTGCGTATGTTTTGTAACATGTTTATTGTGAAATAATTGACAATAGTTTATTTTTAGAATAATAAATTAATTAGGTTTATTCAAAATTAGCCTCGTGATTTGAATTCCTTCAATCTGCACGGCCAGTCGTCCACATCAGCGCGTACGAGGTCCGTGTCAATAACGGCGGCTGCATTGATCAGGGATGCTTTAAGTGAATCCAAATTGGGATGTTTGAGCAGACCTGCTCCAAATGTTGCAATATTATGTAATCCAAAGGATGCAAGTCTGCCCTGGAGGAGAGACAGTCTCTGTGCCGGATATCACGTGCAGTCAGCCAGTCTTGCGTGCTTCTCGCTCTATGGGCTGGCGTAGAAATTTGCTGGAATATCCAGGACCTGTTATTGAACTTGCTATGAGAAACAGGATCCACGAGTTCCGTTACGGCTGTATTTTGTGTTGTCTATCGACAATCGTATTCGTTTTTACTCCTTACTCATAAAAATGAATCCCAGTTAAGCCCCTATATGTACTCCTAATCAAACCATGACTGGAGATGGAAAATGGCCTCGGTGACTACGCGAAATACGGTGGCTTGCTTCTGCACTGCTGGGGGCGTACACCTTATCGGTTTATTTGTTTTAGCTCTCCTCCACGGTAAAATTAGTTTCGTCTGAAAAAAGAATTTGACAATGCTTATTTCCTGCTACATATCGTTTCAAAAGCGCAGGATCTCTTCAGTCCCATGTCCATTAGGCGCGCATACAAGCGGTGTCCTGTTTTTCTGCGTTTCAGTTTTCTGAAGACTTAGGGCTTCGAGCTTATCGTAGCCCTAAGTCTTCATACATGGGTATCCTTAATATACTCGTACAAAAACGCAATTTAAAAGTCGATGGTAAGTCGCTGATCGATCAAATGGAGAAGTCGATTAATCATTGTTAATGCATCCTGATCCGAGGGGATTGGAGAGAATACGCGGAACATAGAGCTGTCAGAAAGTAGAGTGTGTAAGTGACGAGGAGACACATATGCACATAGAGATACGCAGCTACAAACTTACATACACTGTTTTCACACCAGATGTATCTTTATTTTAATACATAATATCGTTGCCACATCATCATTTCTAGGTACACCGTCAATAACTAAATTATTTTTGCGAGCAATTTGGGATGAACCAGAGTGAAATGTAACAAAGATAATAATACTATTTTTGATTCACGTGACGTAGGGTTTCGGCATGTTCAGCCACAATACGTGATACCTTAGAGCTTCATTTTCGGGTATAATCAAAGAGTAGGTATTATTGGGATTTATCAATTTTAATGAAAAGTCCGTAGTCAAAAGGATGGCGGTGTTAAATCCCTATGTGGCACTATACACTATGGCATATTCACGTTGAGAAAATAACCTACATTGAAACGTCATTAGTCTTTCGTATGCAGAGTGAAGCTCAATGCTTCACTCTGCATGCATGGCATTTTACAAATACTTTCATATAATATAGTTTTAATTAATGTATTTCGTCACTCTACGTTCCGTAGTAAGCTGTTCCTTTAGTATTCACACTTTATTTAATTATTGGAAATTGGAAACGGATTGACTGAAACTTGTCTAGGCATATACTGGGGAGACTTCCCACAATATTTTTGTGTTTTATGCAGATAATACTTACTCTTTAACGTAACTCGTTTAATATCATAATTAATATTTTCTTAATCTTCTTATGTTTGATCTGGTATAGGTATATAACTATGCTACCTATGCTAAATTTTTAATTGTCAACTATAACATATAACAACATAACAATATATCTAACTACTTATTAAGCATAACTTTTTTGATGATATTTATTATGTCATTTTACAAAATATATTTAGGCATATAGTAGAGTTTGTATCGCCGGTTCTTCTCAGGACAGGGCTAGGGTTGAACCGGTGGTAGGTGAAATTTTTGACGTTCAAAAAGCAAAATTCTATTTTGAATAAAAATATTTTGGTTTTGATTTTGAGTGACAATCCTTAAACTCTGGCGTTGCTCCTTGACGTCCATAACTCTTCAAACACATAGCTACGTCGGTTACGAAGACTCTTGATGCCTTCGGACAGTGCCCGAACAATCCGATCATGGTAACGCAAATGTGACACTCGGTACTCTCTACCTGCTTCGTTAGAAAAGTTTTTGTTGTTCTTACTTAGGGGTGTTTATTAGATACCCTTTTAAAAACCTTATGACACAGTTCAATATTAGGTACAGTACGATATATGTGTGTGCATCTATCAGTTCATATGCCTTTTTGCTTTTTTGCCGCTTTTATGTCATTCGAGCTATCTTTCTATAAGCTGGAGAATTTAAAGTAAGCAGCTTCTGAATACGCGTAAGTGGAACTGTTTTTTTGTCGCAAATCGATGGGCAGCGTTTAGAATTTGCTGCGTTGTAAATATTTGAATCGGCTTGTTCCGCTGCCAAAAAATGTGAAAACGGCATTGTACTATTCATATTTCTAGATAAGCTGTTTGTTAGTTTAGCTACGAGTTGAATACGAGTACACTAAAATGTCCGTTGTAAATAAAAACGATGGAGATTAGTTTTGTTATTCTTTTATCTTTATTGTTTTGTAAGCAACAATAGTTGGATATGAGTAATGAGTCAGATATAGGTACCTACGCATGGCTGAGATAGAATTTTTGTAGTAGAAGAGACATCTATAGACGCATGACAGCGTAAAAATTGTGCGCATAGTTATTATGCACAACTGCTGCACTCATTCGGTCTTCCACCTCCAATGGTCGGCAGCAAACAGCTTTCATCTTGCGGCGGTGTTACGTGAGGGAGAGGTGTCTTCCCGGTCGTTCAACCTGATTCGGCTGCGAGGTCCTTTGACACTACCTGTAACAATTCTGGTAAGAACTAAGAATACCAACAATGTGTGCAGGATTCGACACACTAGAGTTTACCATTTTAAATTTACTTCGGCTAATGAAAATCTTTCTTTTTTATATTTTCATAATAATTGAAAATCTAAAAAAATATTCCAAATCATAACGTCTTGTGTTTAATTATTTCTTCAGTTTTATTATACGTATAACTCACATAGTCTCCTCGTATGTTTAATATCGCCCAGTGTCAATAGCAATATACCTAATAGTGCCATCTGGACACGATGGTAAAACTAATAGGTAACTAAAAAGAATTTTTAATAAAGCAGCCCACCATATTATTTTATATCTTACTTCAACGTATTTAACGTATTTATTATATACGTTTTATCTACTATAATGATAATGAATAACACTAATAAGTAGGGACCTCAAAGCTTGTTTTATATTCAAATGATTACTATTTTACTAAACTAGACCATTCATTGATAAATAGTACCTAAGCACAGTAATGTTGGTTATTTTTCTTGTAAAAGTAAACATCTAATAGTAGTAAAAGTAAAGTTCTAAATGTTCCGTATTCCGTTAATTGAACCTGAGAATATTTAAGAAGTTTTTATAAGTGAAAAATTTGATTTTGAAATTTCAACATCGGTAATTTCAAATTCTGCCTCTTATTATAGTTTTATAATAATGCACATACCTATTAACTTGACAGTGAAGTGCAAAGCCTGAATTATTGATCAAAATTATATTTTTCGACGTATAATCTTAATAATAATTCTTCGCTTTGGTGAATTTAATCGATGTCAAAACCGTGAGACCGATTGGCCGGTAGACCAAGTCACATCCTTGTTACAAATAAAATAAATTATCGGTCCATTTCATTTCATTACTATTCTATAACATAAGATAAGCGGTTGCTTAAGGCAATATTATAGCGAATGCTTAAAAAAATCTGAATCGGAACAATGACGGTTATAAGTGTTATTCCTTCTCATTCTGACTAATATTCTAGTGGAACCACCATTGGGTTCCACAAAGCCTTCGTGGGGGCACAAAGCCTTTGTTCCCAGGCCAGCCCAGGGTTCCGTGAAACACACCCAAAGAATGTCTGTGCGTATTCAAAAATTTAATAATTACCAAATATAGAATTAGTTTATTACTAGCCGATACGTGACCACTTCGTTGGCGTGATAAACACAAATAGTTCAAGTACAGATAGTAATAAAATATAGCCTTTGTAACTTCTTGATAATTTTATTTTTATTAGTGAAGAATGGTTAGGTGTAATCAGGCCAATAATTTTAGAACTTACTCGATACAAACAAGCATTTCTCTTTTATATATTAACTTAATTATTTATAGGTTAAATTACAAATTCGCTAGTGACATTTTGTCGTTCAACATGACATATAACACTAAATCTACGCAACATTGTAACGCTACACTGGCTCCCTCAACACTTTACGGAACTCGACTCATGTTGCATCTGTCAATGTGTTGCATCTTGCTGCTGTTAGTGTATTGAAGAGTTTATGAAAGAGAAAACTTTTCAGCGGCGTTAGGTTGGGGAAAATATAATAATACTATAAAAATATCTGTAGACACAAGGGGCACACAAGTACTTGGGGTCCTTTGATCGATACTCATCACATCCGCATAATACAGATGGCCTCCTTCATCCCACCTAGTGGTAGCCCACTAAATGAGGAGAAGCTTTTCACAAGAAACGCGATAGCAGGGCCTTAAGTTTTAAGATGACCCGATTCAGTCGCAAGTACCCTATATATTAAATACTATAATTATATTGAATATAAGTATAATAGAATATAAATATAATATTTTACGTATAATTATACTGAATCGTTTGTATAATAAACCTCGTTTGTATAAAATACCTGTCACTAATTCACTAGCTCATCACAAAATCTCTAAACTACGCAACGTTTGAGAGTGAAATGTTCCAGGTAGATAGTTTGCGGGGGCTATTTATCAGTGAGGATTTTAAGAAAAGGTAAATTACGAGGGTAAAAATAGGGATGGAAGTTAAAATGAAAGTTTGTTACGGGACGAGATTCACTTTAATCTAGATGAGACTAGAGAATGTGTATTAAATGTAGAGTGTATAAAGTGGAAAGGTATAAAGAGGGTTTTACAACTATAATATATGTTTTGTTAAAGTAAAGGCTGGTACCTACAGTGTTGGTTGCGTTGGACTCGCGGTACACATTAGTGCCGAATACCACAAAAATTACCGCCACTGAATTTTGTGCTGCCTATAAACCTATAAAGAGGTGCTCTGGAATTTTCAATTACCAGGACACCTCGACGGCTATTCAGGCTCCCCAGGGACGTCA
>LUGF01004053.1:58560-85605 GCA_001625245.1 Calycopis cecrops | reverse complement strand
AAAGCACGACCATGCATGCAGAGCATCTTGCGAGTTGAAGATCGATCTGCATTTATAGGCTACGTTTTAGCCTATTAAGTAACGGGCTAAAACATTACACAACAGCTTAGGTTGAAAGCTTTCGCTTACAAAGATTGCAGCGTTGAAAATGAAATTCTCTTCCTTTTTTGTTTGCTCGGTAGCATACAGGCTATATAATATATTACGTTACCATGACAACATAGTTTCCGATAAAGACAAGACAACGGCTGTCGGGTAAACTAGTTATTTGACAATAATTTTATAAGATTGACGTTTGATTTATACAATAAATAATTTGAAATAACCATGATTATGATGCAGGCGTATAGGCAATGACGAGAAGTAAATTGGGCATATATATGTATGCAGGCATAGACTAAGCCAGAACCGCCGCAATAAACGAATTTAGCAAAATCGTTTGGGTTTCCTGTTGCATGGTAAAATTAAATAAATAAAATATGATATAATGTGATGGAGGATGTTATATCTGATCCTGCAAGTAAAACTTGTGAAACGCGATCTGTTAGAATAATCCGAATCCGACTGTCAAAGAGTCTAGCTTCTACTTCAGAACTATAGAAAAGATTTTTCATTAGTTTATATCCGTGTGTCGATAGCAAAACGGCGAAGTCAGAAATTTTGACTGTGGTTTTTGAAGTTATTATATTATTATAAGATGTTTAAAAACTTGTACAACTTTGAATAAGAACATATTTTTCGTTTTCATTATGAATTTCATAGTTAGGACTTGATCTACTTGAGGGTGAAAATGTGTTTTGTGGGATACTAATTATAAATTGAACTACAGACGTTAGTGGAAATAAATATTATAATAGAAATTTGCAACATTTTTAGAAACTCTTTGTAAATATAATAACTAAACTACGCGATTAATACGGGAACAGCAGCTGGCAAAATTTCACTTGAAAGAAAATTAAAAAATAAATACTGTCCCATTTATACGAAAATAATAATGGTATTTGTTCGTTGTTTTTTCACCTACGCTGTGTCGGTACTCTTCGTGCAATTCCAACAAGCACTTGTCCGGTTTTAATTATAAATTTATAATAAGCGCCCCTTCCTTGAGGCTCAAATTTTTATCTTGCTCCATAAAAATGAAGCAGTTACTTAAAAATGAAAATTTATTGCTTAGGATAGCAGAACTCTGTACCGTTTTAATTTTAACAAGCAATTTACATTGAAAGTTAATACTTTGTTTATAATTAATTATAAAACTCATGCTTATTAAGGAGGCTAATAATATAGATAAATTGTAAAATTGAATATAACATAATATAACTTCTCTTAAGTGCTTATTATCTCTAGTGATATGATATCGAATCTCTATAATAATTTACCAAGGGATACGACGATACAGATTTTTACAGAGAATTTAGTACACTTAGACATATTATGGCAGCTGTGCGGTGCCTCGAAGTTGCACGGTGTAAATTCCATTCCATCGGATCCGACATCGTTATCACGAAAGTTATTTTTATATAACTCTAGATTATAATATGAACTATCTTTTATACGTACGCTCATGGATCATTTCATATCGTAATATTTGTAGGATTTAGGGATTCCGTACCTAACAATGGAGCCTCACCTACCTGACATGCTACATTTTATAATATCGAAATCTTTTAAAATAATTGGTAAATACTTTCCTTTATTCCTCTGGACGAATAAAGGAAAATATTTACAATTATTTATTATATAGAGTCTAGACTCTAGAGATATAAAGGATGAGCTACAGGTAAAAACTCTTAGTTTATAAAAACTAAATTCTTTTGTAAAACTGAAAGCAGCTTATGGGACGAGGCGGACGCTTCATTAGTAGTCACTATAACGGCGCCTTTTATATTTTGTGCCAGTGTATTATGTCAGGGCAAATAAATTTCTAAACTCTTGTTTTATATATTTAAGGTTTATTTGATGTTTATATTAGGTATATATAATGGCTGGTGGCAGCAGCTTCGATCGCGTAGCGTAGTTCTATTAAAATCAAAGTTTCTTTCAGATTTTCAGATCCGCCGGGTAAAGAATAATTAGGGACTTACTGAATTTTCCGTAGGAATGAGCGATTTTTCCACAGTAAAAAGTGTTCTGTATAGGCTTAGTACCTTTACACTACAAAAAGTTTCATTCGAATCCGTCCAGTAGTTTCGAAGATTGGTCTGCAGACCAATCCACAAACAGACAGACAAAAAATTTAAAAAGGCTTGAAAAGTGTTCTAATACTAGGTTAACATCGCTCCCAAATAGTTTTTCGTAAATATATTCAATATATAATACAGACACACGAATTGTACTGTTTTATTATATGTATGGATTTTGTATCTACTGATATTATATACATTAATAAGTACTGGTATATAAGTGAGATTTAGTTTAGAGCGGACAGTTTAAATGCGATATATCGACGGCTGCCCGCCAGGTCGGCAGTACAATCCACTTTGCGCCTAATACTTCTTTACGTGCTCCGAGGAAAGCCCATGTGCACATTAACTATGTATTTGGTAAAGTGAAAATGTTTCCAACTGCAGTAAAAAACGCAGCTATACATGGGTTCGCGAGTATTTTTAGATTTTATTTCAAAAATAAATTTTGTTTAATCATTTATTTATTTCAACTTAAACATATCTTTACAAATGTGCTCTGGCTCCTGGACTAGGATTCTCCTGTATCCCATCATTTTAATTACTTCTTCATTAACCTGATGATGTGATAATTTTGTTGTTGTTAGTGGATCGACTCGCTTCACTAGCCCATTAGGGCTTATTAAAGTATCGTGATAAGTATCAATAATAATATCTGTGCAAATTCGTCTAGTACAGAGTTTGTAAGAGGTAGTCCCATGCTGCATTGCAACGAAATTGGGCCAGTACGACCGTGGAAGTACTCTTTTTGCAAGTTGGTGCAGCTTGTGAGTAGTCGGTTGTCCATTGGAGAACAGGCGGACAGCTTCGCATCTGCGTAGCAATCATGAGTATGACTCCGACTGATTGTTTGTCCCCTTATATTATTAAAGAAATCGTAAGGACTTTGGTGAGAGGTTATATGCTTATTAATTTTATTATATAGATAAACTAGTTGATCGGACAAACGTTATCTTGTTTTTGGAAAATATGTTGTCATGGTAAAGTGTAATGTTAAGTGGCCGAATTGTTAATCTGTTACTTTACACTGCAATAGTGTATTTCAAGTCGACATACCTACTGCTGCAATATATATGAATAAATTATAGCCATTAAGTTACCGAGGAACAATACCTATATAACAAAAAAGTTTCATCAAAATACGTCTTGTACTTTTTGCGTGAAAGCCGAAATGTGAAATGACAGGCAGAATGAAATCTTCTATAGTTTTATTATACAGGGTCCGCCAGCGTTACCTGACATATTCGACTTGCGCAGTAACCAGTTACAACTTGTCGTAGATTGTTGATTAGAGTGTCACTGTGTTCAATATAAATGAAGGTTTAGTTACAATGGAAACTTGGACCTCGCAGTATCGAGCTTTTGTCGTGAAGACGTATTTTAAAAATGGTGATTCTATGACTGTTACTCAAAGAAAGTTTCGTACTCACTTTCGCATCAGCCCCAGTGGGAAAGTTCCTACTCGCAATACCATTCTGAATTGGATTCAGAATTTTCGTGAGATCGGTTCTGCTTTAAAAAAGAAGCCAGGAGGTAGTACAAGAAGTGTTAGAACACCTGGACACGTTGAGGCGGTACGTCTTGCAATACAGAAAAGTCCACGCTGATCTGCCAAACAACACTCTCAGGCTCTTGGGTTGTCAAACACCTCTGTTCGACGTATTCTACACGATCTACACTTTCATCCCTATAAAATTGCTGTTGTACAGATGCTCAAACCGCAGGATATCATGCGAAGGATTCTTTTCTCGAACAAGGTGAGGGAGATTTTGGACGAAGACCCAGGCATCACGCTCCTTATGTCCGATGAAGCTCATTTTCATCTGAATGGGGCAGTAAACAAACAAAACTGTCGGTATTGGGCACAGAATAATCCTAAAGAGCTGCACCAACAACTTTTGCACTCTGATAAGATTACAGTGTGGGCTGCAGTGGCGAAATTTGGTGTAACAGGCCCCTATTTTTTTGAAGAAGCTGGAAGAGCAGTCACTGTAAGCTCTGAGCGCTATCAGACTATGTTGCGTGAATATCTTGTCCCGGCATTGCGTCGCCGCCGCCTGAGTCGTTGTCAGATTTACTTTCAACAAGATGGAGCGACTTGTCACACTTCCAATGATTCCATCGCCGAAGTAAGAAGGTTATTTCCCGGAAAAGTCATATCAAAGAGAGGAGACATTGACTGGCCTCCCTGCTCGCCCGATCTCACCCCATGCGACTATTTTCTATGGAGATACCTCAAGAACAAGGTACACATCTATAAGCCAAGCACTCTGGTTGAGTTGAAAGATAAGATTAGACAAGAAATTCGTTCTATACCCCGAAACATGGTAACGACAAATTTTGCACACAGAGTAAATGAATGTATCGAAAACGAGGGTCGGCATTTGGCTAACGTTGTTTTCCATAAGTGAAACATAATACCAACAAAACATCAAACATTGTAAACCTTACTTTATTGTCTTCATATTAAAATACATATTATTATCATACCTCAGAAATAGCATGTGTACCATTATTTCTAAATCCATCAGGTAACGCTGGCGGACCCTGTATGTAGGTATAGATATAAAACACAGATACATAACGCGCTCCGTGCACCAGTTACGTCACCAATTGTCAATGCCAGTCGGTAGACGCGGCTATTCTTTTGATTGTAAGAAATTCCGAGTATAGCAGCAAAACCATAAAGTGACATTTGCATTGACGCTTTTCGTCCGGTGTGTGCGTTTAGTGAAAACTAAGGAGGCAGAAGGAGAAAGGAGTGCAAGCATGCAGCTAAATAGGATTGGCACGACGAGGTACTTCATAAATAATACCGGCGTAATGTGACAGCTGTGCCTTCGCGTTTTGTGCGATGTTTAAGTAGCGGGTGGCCCAAGGAGGGGGAGGTGGAAGAAGGCTCCGCATCTATATAACCTCTGTACAGATGTCTATGGGCATCGATAGTAATGAAAATGGTTTCGTCTGCTCGTTTGCTACCTGATATTATAAAAAAAAAAACATTTACTATATCTACTATACAGGGTCTGTCGTAATGGGTAGATAATCCGTTAACTAGGGTTAGCCCTGATGTCTAGCTATAAAAAAATATACTTTTTATGTTAGGGTTGGCAAAACTGTGAAAATTATGAATATTTTTGTGTTTTTTAGAAAAATTTCTACCGCGACTAGTAATATGCTCATAACTTTTACAAATTAAGGTATTTTTATGTACTTTTTTTTTAATTTACTCAGAATTGCTTGCACTATCTAATAAAATATACTATTTTAGATGTACATTTTTAAAAATCTATGAAATTTTGCATTAAAAGTAATTTTTATATTTATTTGTTACTTTTTGACAATTTTTAACTATTCATTGTGAAAAAATAATGTACTACACCATAATTGCCCATAGTTTTAAAAACTTCCTCAGTTTGTCTAGTTTCTAAAAAGATATAATAGGAGTAGTGTTTGATAAGCAAAATTTCTTTGTAGGAGCGAAAAAGCATATCACGGTCCGAAAGTTGATTTTTCCCGTAATGCATCTATGCCCCGATTTAGGTAGCTTAACTAATTTATATCATTTACACAGTAAAAAAATACTACACTACACTACACTACACTACTAACGACAGACCCTGTATATACTAGATAGCTATACTACTACTAGTTAGGTAGCAAACACATTACTATGTCTACAAGGTAGCTATACAAATCACAATGTGATAAGCGAGGCGATTTCATTCATTTATAAATGTGTAGACTTCGTTCACAGTTATTTCATGATGGCAATTATGTTGCAATTGGCGCCCTAAAGCTTGTCAAGTATTAATTACTTTGAACGGATAATAGGCAACACTGTAATTATTATGAAATTAGTGAAATTAAAGCCAAAATATATATTTAAAACTATCTGTTAATCTGGCTGTTTCGTTACTTACTTCAGTAACTAAATATTCGCTTCACCTCTACGGCGATAGCAAAACAGCGAAGCCATACATTTTTACTGAAATGCAGAGTTTATGAAGGGTCGGTAGAGTTAGGCGTCATAAACGCAGAAGTCTCTACATGAGATCTGATATCTTTTTCGTAGGGCAAACCTTATGTGGTCGTCTTAGCAACATTTTACTTGAAATGTTTTTGGTGTGATATACGTATTTAACATAAATTTTGAAGTCTCTATTCTCTATGAAAGACAAATTCTGCCTTAAATCTAAAAAGAACATTGAGGGTCAACATGTCGTAATGTACCAATGCATAAAATTACGGCCAAAACAGTTTCAATGTTTTAGTTGGCTAATAAAAGCTTTTAAAAATATTGAATCCAATTTTATGTACATATCTTATGTATCCTTAATGTTTATTGTAGTAGGTACGTATAGTTAACTTATTGTAATTTCTAATCTAATAAAGAGGGCTACATAAATTCATTTTTAGGTCCGCTTAGATCCTAAGAAAATAGCAAAATCAGAATATTTTATTACAAAAAATGACTTTCATGTTTACACAAATAAAATTTCTCCGCCATGTTTTTACTGCAGTTGATATAAAAATATTTTTACTGTAGTTGTAAAAATATATGAGTTATTTATTGTTATCTGTCGGGTACACAGCCGGATAAGATATAGAGAACTACTATTATCCGTAAAGAAAAAATCCTCATATTTCTTTTGTTTTACTAGTACATAGCGTATGTACGTATTATTTATGTATATTGATTAATTTCTACATTATGGCGCAAATTTTTGATATCGTAAGAAATGGCCTAAAGAGATGGCCTGATGGTCTCCCGTGACCATCAGGCTGCTGTAGTAAGCTTGTGGTGTTCTCTGGAAATGAGGCTTATGTCCAGCAATGGACGTCCGGCAATGTAAATAAATATAAATCAAATTACATAAAACCTTAAAAGAAATTTAATGCTTTATTATTATTTTTTAAATATGACTGCAAAGTAAAGGTCCTTTGATGATATTTTAATACTTTTATAGCAGTGAACTTTCTTAGCGCGTACTTGATCCCGGGAGGACCCAGTAATGGAGAGAATAATATTCTGTTCTTAACAATTTTCTCTCTGTACTCACGTTAATATTATTCTGACTTTTATTTTTTTTATTTATTTTCATTTCTTAATTACTGAGATATTTTTATAAGGAAATATACGAGTTTCAGTTTCTTCGCATACCAGGATTAATGAATAATTAATCTAAGTATTGCACGTATGAGACCCTTCGTAATTAGTACGGCGGTAGTAACATTGAATTGGAGAAACCTTCAGAGTTCTGACATGTCCACACCGGCTTTGCTGGTTATTATAGTTGCCTTTTGTAATATCTTCACAAATTACTTCCTACTTTACTATTTTCTTCTCAGTCCATTCCTTTCAGAGTCATTTTTCTCGTTATACATTATTAATGTAACATTATAAAGTTGGGGTATTGGCGTAGGTACCTACTATATATTATGTAAAACTAGTCGAAATTCCCATGTTTTAATTTAATTAGAACCCAGTTTATACAACTAGGTTCTAATTAAAATCTACATTCAGTCTTATTCACGTAGATACTAGGTAGATGTTTTTTTTTTTTTTTTATTTTTTTTTAGATAGAATATACGCTAAGTGACTGAAGGTCAGTGCAGCTTCATCGATATTAGAGGCGAACTCACCTGGAGCGTCGAACCTCTGTACTTATGGTCGATAGGGGGACAGACCCCCCCTTCTTTCCCAGACTAATGGGAGAAGGCAAACCGGACTTATTGCGATTAATAGGTTATGCTATTATTATCTTGGCCGAATAGGTAGATGTGTTTTCTTATAAAGTTCAATAGATATAAAATGTATGAGAGTGCATCAACTTTTACCAGTGCGCCGCTTGTTAATCAATCTTCTGGTATTCGTCGCTGTAGTTGGCTCAGATGCGACGGTCTGAATTCTGGTCTTGAGTACACAATGGGATTGTCATCTTCCAGGTGAGCATATAACTAATTAAATACAAACATACATTTGTTAAGCCTCCTATACTTGCTCATCTATGTCTCCTAACTTATCCTCCCAGATATGTTTCCTTGTTCTTTCTGACTGAACATAGTCCTATAATATATTTCTTGTGTGCGTGTTTTTTTTGACGAAATTTTTTGTGTGTTGAAAGGGATTTGATAATGGTCTAGATTTACAAGCCAATTCAGACGCAAATGAAACCGCTGGGCACAGGTAGTAGTCCTATATTATTAAACCGTAAAAAACACAAATGTGAAAAAGTAGTATATCATATAACTAGTTGTCTATATTAATAATTTTATTCTTAATTATTATTATAATAAATGTAACTTTGTCATTTAAAGCACTTCTAAGAACCATATTTTATTTTAAATCAGTATTCGCTAACTTCACTATTCGCTAGTAAATATATTACAATATATTTTCAGAAATACATTGTCTATTCCGTATTGTACAGACGCTGCCTTGTATAAGAGTTTTCCGAATCGTATTTTAAGATTCTGTCGCGCTCGTGTAATGTTCTTTATATTATGTTATTATACGCGCTCCAACGGCTGCGAGATTTACTAAATTTGTACCTCGCGTTCACTGCCGTCGGATTTACAGAATCATAGAATAATAAGCGAGTGTCGTGCTTAAGGTAGGCTTGTAAGATAGTGTTGGAGGTATTTGAGATTACAAAATAGAAAATATCACGAATAACTATTATTTTTCGTAAAAAAGTATTCTCAAAACATTTTAGTATATTACGATACTCGCGTCTTCAGTTGCGTTTTTTTAAACAGCTCGAAGTAAGCGCTAGAGCGCAGAGAACGTGCTAAATGACGTTCTTTTTTTCTTCTATCATATACTTTAAATGTCTTAGAAGTTGTTTAAAAAAAAATATACCACAAGTGGAACATAAAAGAAAAAATATGCAATGCTAAACATATATAAGCCAAAGTAATGACTTCTAGCTCCTTGAAATTCTAAGGGCTTCAGTTTATTTTAATTATTCTTTAACATTAACAGACTCGATTACTTCGTAACACACGTAAACCTTTTTATAAAGTTTCTACATATGCGGTATTATAATACCTATGTCTAGTAATTACCTATATATAGAGAAGCTTCCAGGCACGATTAGCAGCATACCATACAATAATAAAATGGTTAGTCGTCTGTGACATAAAAATATTAACAGACAGCTTCAAGTTCAGTAAACCCAAACTGCTAAATAGCACTAGTAAGTCTGAAATCTGAAAATCCTTTTCTGGAACCATTTCGCCGCATTTTCAGGCCCCTATTTGAGAGCCTCTGGATAAGGCAGGAAGTTTCGTCATTCGGTAAGCTATAATCACATACATAAAATTCAAAATTTCAAGTCTGCAGGTCATATAGTAGGAAAACAAAGTTTCGCATTTATGACACTCACTCACTCATGATCATCATAATAGAACTAGTACTTCCCATAAACTCAAAAGGCTGAAATTAGGTACAGAGTTAGGGTTTATTGACCACACAAAGGCAAAAGTAGGATATTGGTATATTATGTTATATAATATACCAATATTTTGTTTAGTTTGTATTTGACCCGCTGTCGTAACCAAATTTTGGTCATTATTGTTACTACGATAAGATTGTTTAGTAGACTATCACATAACTTTATCATAGTTCAATATGAAAGCCCCAGAAGCAAGCTTGTTGCGCTATCGAGTGAATATCGTAAGAGAGAATTTACTAATCCACTCCAGGACTAAAACAGAATATTCCGATCATCCGACAGCCTCTTGTTTTCAGATGATTTACTATTTCATTCACTGAATTACCGGTTATATCATGAACCTTACGAAAATGCCACAATCTTCTCCAAGACAATATATGTATTAATCAGTAAGTTAAACGTGATTAAGAATCTGGATCTGTATCCAAACATCCGCATATAGGTTATGCAGATGCGTTGCCCTGCTTCCTCTTTCCCCCTCCAGGAACCATCGAATGTTTATTGTATTATGTAGTATAATATGTTTATTAAATAAAAATTAAATATAAAAACACCGAAAATGACAAGAACTTCGCCGGTAACATATTTTAAGCTTATGTAAATTCGCCTGCAATGCAGCGTGGAACTATCTCAAGAATATATCGACACTATTAGGTAGGTACTTAATATATTATCCAGCGAACTTGGTTCGTTGTTATTTTCGTTATATAATTAATAAAATGAGCAATGATAACCATTAATCAGGCATTAAAATAACTAAAAACTTAGTTATTTTAAACAAAAAAACAACCAAATGAAAAAAAAACAAATAATCTATCTATAAATATAGATATAAGAAAATAAAATATCGAAACCCAACGAACATTGGGCTAATGTTCATTGGGTGTCGATATTTTATTTATTAGACGTAATAGTCTGGATATTGGACAACTTGATTGATCAGACGCGCAGCGTTATCAAAAAGTTAAAGGAGCTGGGCCTCATATTCAGAGCGCCGACTAAACGTAGCAACCGAGAGCGGAGGGACAAAGTTTCCAAACAATTCAGCGAGCAGGAAGACAATCTTTTGAAAGAGCTATGGGGACCCGAATCTCTGAGCACATTCATTTAATGTTTACATTCCATTTTCATCAGTTTGGCTGTTCAAAGTAAATTGATAAATTTTAGTCGTTTTGCCATTTTGGTTTTGTTAATATAGAAGTTGATTCTAGTTTGAAAAGTTAGAATACATCAAAAGAACAACCATTGTTATTACAATTTATTTTTGAAGAAGCACGTCATTTTATACTTTTATAAAATGATTTTAAATCTCGCTACCACATAGTGATGATTGCCGTAAAAGATAAAGGCCCTGTAATAGCTTAAAGTCAGCTTAAAATTTTTGAACCATAGGGTGTTTACTGAATTATTTTCACTATCAAATTCAAAATTATCAAATTAAAAATGCAAATTATTCCTAACAAAACTGGCAGCCATTTAATAGGCTGCGAAGCTTACGCAGTTGCAGATTGTGGTTAGCAAACGCTAGACGGCATTTCGGAAACCTTTAGTAAAAAATAAACAATATGTAAATTTCACAAATTTATGATATTTTATTGATTCTCCAATTTTATTCTTCAATTATAATATCTCCTTTTTATTGAGATTTGAACTTAAAAACGAAATAAGAACTGTTCAAAGGCATCCAGACAGTCGCCAAGGAGGAGAAGCCTTTTCGCCGAGGCCAGCCTGTCGCTGGAGGAATCCTGTCCTGAAGGAATCCTCTAATTATAGTGCATGAAGACACATGAGCTTAGTCGGTATTGCACTACCAAGTGACGAGTTCAATATAGTTCTAGGAGCCACCCGGACTGCCAGGTATAATACAAAAAGTATTTACAAAAAAAGGGAAACTTTTACGAACTCACGCCAGAATGTCGTAAATATGTATATTAAAATGAAATATGGAAATATTAATATGTGATCACAACATAAAATTAATTTATGTTGCGATCAATATGAATTTACTAAAACTATTCACAGTGTGATTTTCACTACTCATTGCTGTAAATGTATAGTGATGAGTATTTGTTTGTCGTGAGCTTCGTATATCGTAATGGAGTTTCGTCACTCGAGTGTGTAGAAAGCTCGAGAGAGCTGCGAGAATGGAACAAATCTTATTTTTTAAACTGTTTTATAATAGTCTAGTCGATATACATAGTTGTTTATTACTTTTATATCCAAAGACATTTAATAACATTGAAAATGATTAACAAAAAAATGTTATCAAGTCACCTCAACATCAGCACACTTAAGTTTGATTTATCATTCCATATTTTATCAATTTCCCGCACGATGGTAAACACGTCTTTTACAAAGGTCTAATTTAAAATACACTTACAAAAAAAGTAAGTATCTAGAAATAGAAACATCAAAACGCAAACTGATAGCTTTTCCATCACGACTACAGCGGGCGGACAAGCGGGCACTCGCTGACTAATTTATACCAGGCGACCATAAAATTGACAGAGCATATATCATTGTATACCAACTTCACTGCGGCTACAGTTTTTCATATCCAGCGCGGTGCTGACACAAGTTTTGTAACTGTATCGACAGTCAATTAAAAGGGCAAACGAGCAATGACGGCCATTCTATGACTACTGATTCACAATAACATTGACACGCCTAATGCTCATGCTGATATGCTGAGGCGTTGCCTTCTTTCACCTCATCCTCCCCAATGACACACCGGGGTCCCATCCAGCGGTCTCATCTTCCCCAATGACACACCGCTCACCGCGCAAAACTCGACTGCATAGTCATCACTTGAAAGGCGTTAGCATGTGAGTGATACTATACTTTCGGTCGTGTCGGCCCTATTCGGCTGTAATGCAATGCAAAACTATCGATTTACTAAAATAGTAGAGCTTAAAACACACAAGTTTACCTTTGGTAGACGCATACGAAAGATAGTAAGCAAGCTAAAGTTGCAACGGGCAGACCAAATTGCTCAAAGAACGGACCACTGCTGGGGAAGACAAGAAAGCAGTGTTAGCCAGCCTCAAACCCGGTGTATTCATAACCTGGTCGAGATCGGGGAGTCTCTAGATGCGAGTAGCCTGTGATCGTCCCCTTTGGCGCTCCCTGGCTTACGCATACGTGCAACAATAGACTTATTCCGACTGCTAATAATGATGATGATGATGGACTCTCATAAAACGGTTTACCCCGACCAGTAAAACAAAACAAGGAGAACACAAAGATAAAGAAACAATAACGGGATGGTCATTCGTCAGCGACATTGTTACTGTCACAGGAATGTAATCAAGCTATCCGTCACGCCCCTTCTTGAGCGAACCAAACTTGTTTCCTCGTGCAAAATGACACTGGTCGCTAGTAGATATATTATTTTTTTCAAATTAAAAATGTTTAAGCTACATTATGCCACACGTCCTCATTTATTGTATTTTTGTAATTCTCTCGTGTTGTTACATTAAATAAACTTTTAGGTATTTCAATTACTTTTATTCGAATATATTTTTAACCTTTCTATCTAAATAAATAATATAGTGATATAACAATTTTTTTTCTGAGGTAATGGCACAGTATTTGTATCGGTTATTTGCATCTATTGCTAAGCATTACATTGCCGAGTACCACATGCATACAAATATATTTTATGTATTTTAATATATTTTATCATTTTGAAAACTAAATAAACAGTCTGTAGGCGACGTTTATAGTGGAATGGGAATGTCTTGAGGTAATATTATAAAGCTATATTTAGTATTTTCTATCCATTATTACGTAATTCACATAAGTTGTGAAAACTATTCTAAATCTATGTAATATTCTATACTATAATATACTACTTGTACATGACTCATTCGTGCAGAAGATTGTATGCCGACAAAGCGAATTCGTTCAAAAATCTTTCCAACCTATTTCTTATGGACGATGAAATAAACGTACCTACTCATGGGTAACCATGCGCGATCTTAAACGCTCCTCATTTTTCTATAGCCGAAGGAAAATTGCCGTCGTATTTCCGACTCACGTGTCCTTAAGCTGAAGACAACTAGATTATTATCTGCGGGGAAATAAAACGGAGACGAGCGAACATCAATCTTTAGTCCTGTCATTCGGGTGCAATAATAAACATTTTATATTATTATAACGCAATATTTTATTTCACTTAAAAACAAGACTGCGTTAAACGCAAATGAGCCTACAAAATATCGCCAAAATGGCCTCATTTATTCTGGATAGCGCTGTTTTAATGCTGGAACAGAAGTAATAAAAGCAATTAAAGAGGCATAAGTAAAAGTTAGTCGCGGTCTCGCAGCCGTCGCTCCAAAAAGTTTGGCCAATTATAACGAAGAGATATGTTTACTTAAAAACGTTGTTATATAGCTTAGGAATGTAAATTATTATATTAATTTCGTATTGTGATTTTATGGTCGTACTTATTCTTCTAGGTACGGTATGTTATATGAATTACGTGAGGGTATTGGGTGCCCCAATAGGAAAACCATTCGTAGAGGATAATACATAAACATCATAACATCAGGTGATCTGACTGCTTGGTTATTCCGTATGTTATTCCTTTTCTAGTGAAATATGTGGTAAAAATTTATTACTGTAGGTTTTGCTTATTGTGTATTCTACTGGTAAGCAGGTTTAGTCACTCATTGTGCCGCATTCTATTCTGGGGTGGAGCAAAAAATTTATTTAGTATTAATATTTTATTTTTTTTATAAGATAACGTATTGAAGTCAAGGAAGTTTTATGTTTTCGTCCCCCTGCTTCAGTGATTACGTTCAACCAAGCCTTTAGTGCTGCGTCAGATATCTCTCCTGTCATGTCAGACCGTCATCCCATCGTAATAAGATTTTTTTATGGTATGGGGGAATTTTTATAATTACCCACGCCCATACACACCGCATAGAGGCTATACAGATGCGCTGCCCTCCTTTCTCCTTCTACCTTCATGGGCCACCGCCTACTTACATACCGCACGAAACGCAACAGCACAGCTGTCACTTTACGCCGGTTTCGTGTAAGCGAGAGGATATGAGGGAGTAAGGGAGAGCACTTGTGCTGGTGCACACATTGTTATTGCATTTTGACTCGTCTCAATTCTACAATTGATTTTCTCTATGGGATTCCAAAATATTTAATCCTAGTACTTAATAAACGCAAAGTAATGAATTGATAAAATATCGTTCTAGATTGGTATCTACCAATTTACGGGGCTTATCCCTCTACGGCAGGTACCATAGAGGGTAAGTCCCTCAGCTTATCTCAGCCAATTTTCCGAGGGTGCATAGATTACAGGTTGTAGAAAAATACATTACGTTGATGTAAGAAGATTGAAGTTTTTAAAAATGAAAAAAAAAGGGATTTAAATGTGATTATTGACTATATTAGTTTTACCTAATTCTTATTTCCATTCCGTAGCTATTGAGTAATGCCCGTACAAAAGTAAACGAATTTTTTTCTATTTCTCATACAATATTACTTAATTATCTTTTTTAAATAGCTATAGATTGATAGAGAAAACTTTGTTCCTACATCGCTATAATAATAGAATGATTGAAATAACCTCAATAAATACGCGAATAAACAAGAAACTCGTGAATAAAAGGGAAACTCGATTATAATAATTCAGGTCTTACACACTTCTGTATTACTAATTTGTTCGCTGCCTATTTTGTTAGAAATCGTTAGCAGTTATCGAGAACGAAAGTGCAAATATTGCTCTTTTAGTAAATTAAGTAAAAAAGGTTTATTCTTACTGATTACTTGTATACCAAAGAGGACCGACCCATCATTATACACACAAAGTTGTGAAATCCAAAGTACACAAATCTAATTGAAATTGCAGAGATAGTGAATAATTAGCAGAAAGTTCGGATAGGTAGGATCGGATTAAACTAGACATGGGGGCGTCCTTTATAAGCCTTGTGTAATACCCAAGCGTCAAGACTCTATCTAATCAGGGCTAGAGACAGTTCGGCGCACGGCCGCCCTGTTAATAACGAAAGTACTCGAGAAGGGGCACCGCTAAGTCTTATCTGACGTCTTCCGATGGCTCCGACTTACATTTAATTGTTCAAGTTTTATTGTACCGACCCTTTTTGATATAGGCCCGAGTAATAAAGTTATCGACGCCCAGCTGCCACCATGTCTTATTCGATATGCAATTAATCAAACTAATGTGTCTTTTATATTGATTTATGTAATCTTATTTTAAATTTTAGCTAAATGAGTTGAAGGTAGTAGTTGATACAGGCGATTTTGTCTACTTTATCCTTAACTTAAACTCTATTTTTTTTATATTTGACTATATAAGAAGTAAAGCTAGAGTAAAAAGCTTTTGCGTGAAGCCCTTGAAAATGCTAACTCCATTAATCCAATACAATGGTAAAGTTCTCAAACTAGTAGGTAATGAAATCAAATGTTAGTGCATTTTTATTTCTTTATGTATATGTTTTGATTTTCTTCTAAAAATCTGAATATGATTTATAATTATAATATACTGGAATGAGAGATTGTTGATTATTAACAGATGTTTTTATATGAAATATTTATTTTAAAAAATGCTTACCGTGTATTATTTATAAATAACATTTATCTTACGTATTTATAGATATTTATTTATAAATTGCGTTTCTAATTAATTATGTGACAAAAAACCTACCCAATATTTTCGAGTAGGTACTTGTCTAAATATTGTATACTAGTTTTATTCATTGAAATAAATATTATTTAATATATTTATATTATATTAATAAAGAAAATCTGCAAGCATAAGGTATACATAATATACCTACAACATAAAAATAAGTCGAGATCCCCACAATAGATATTTTTATGACTCGCCTCTAAATAAATACGTGACGTGCGAAATCTAATATATTATTATAAAGATTGCTTATTCTGATGTTGGAAAGAAGCTTATCCTTAGAGCAGACTAATAAAATTTCCAGACACCTCGATATTAATCCGAAAGGTCTGAAACGTGAAAGCGAAATCCAAAGAACGATAAAACACATGTGCGACAAAGGATGGAATGTCGTTAGATTCTTGCAATATAGTCATGAGAATAAAAAGGTCGTCTCGAAATCTTATCAAGAGAACGCAATTTTTTTGTAAAAGTTAATCGCTATAAGTTCATAAATTCAAATCATACTCAGGTGCCTAAATAAAAAAAAAATTGGTTCCACTATTTATTATAATCTCTGATTGAATATATAGTGAAATTTATCTCATGTCTTTTTTTATGGTATATACTTACTTTCTGTCGTACCTCATTTAACACCTAAATTATAACTTTTACAATTGTTGGTTGTCTACCACTAGTAGGTAATATTATGAATGTTACTGTATTAGCTAAGCCCCGCGAGTTCACCCGCGTTTAATTTTAAAGAAATCATTGCTTTTCGATATAAACTTCATCCACCTATATTTCATCCCCTCACTTTCATCATGAAAGGAACCCCTGTACCAAATTTTAAGTTTTTAAGTGCCATAAATAACTTTGGCTGTGCCATCATAATATAAGCCAGGTTTGCAATAATATATAATAAATATATTTTGTTGTTTTGTATTCAACATCCTAAGCTGTTAATTATAGTTAACAGTTGGTCACATGTTGGACAACAGGATGTTAGATATTGCCGTTTTGTAATTCTAAACCTCCAGGTAACCAATTCGCAGCTAAAACATATAAAACGCTGCTAATAAAGCGACTAAAGCGATACCCCGTATTATTTCAATAAAGCGTTATATCACACATCAAAGAGGGCTATTGGTTTTCGCAGCGTGTTGTAACAGAGAACAATTCAATTTACTTTTATAGCCGGTGCTGATCCCCTCCAGTGGAACAGATTCGCTGTCGGAAGCTAATCATCGCATCTTCTTGATTCGCTATCTCTTCTTTGAAGATTGCCTTTAAATCCCATGCGAATAGAACATAAACCTTAGCATCTAACGAAATTTCAATTACTTGTTCCGTGTTATCTTACCTTGGATTTGCAATTTATTTTTAGGTTTTCTTTGAGAGATGTTGGTAAATTTATGTAGCATTTATTTTGGGAACTTTTTATTTTTGTAGCGTATATAGGTACTCAATTCGTTATATCTATTTGTTGAATTGAATTTATGTCAGTAAAATTATGTGTGTGTTATAATAGTGGCAGTATTGATTACCTCAGCTCAATTTGAACATAATAAGCTAAATTCTCATAATTGTACGCGAACTAATTATTATGTAATTTGTGGGATATTTTCGAAAAAAAAAAGTATTTATTTTATTACATATTCTGAATCAGAATCGAATACTCTATAAGCTGGTGCAGTCTTGAAACTGTCTCACCAGTCACCCTGTATAATCGTTGAATAATTTTTGGATGTTATAATTATAAATTATTGTTGGAGTTTCCAAGTACCTTAGTCTTAATTATAAACGTACTGTTTAAAAAGGACACAATAAAACAATAGAAGCCTGTCGAAGGTCTTACACATCTTAAAATTGTTACATTCACGAAAATTTCACTCATTTAAAAGAGTTCTATAATTTCTATATTGAGTTGTTACGAAAAATACTTCGATTACCTCAGAGTCGCTAGTTTTAATATAGCTGTATAGTAATAGCTATATTGTCGAGTTTGGTTCTGTTTTTGAACTTCCGGTGGCCCACTGAAGAAGAGGAAGGAAATGAGACAATACATTGACGCAAAAAAATCTACAGTTGTCTTTGGAGTTGTGGTTGCTGTCTTATGCTTTAAAAGAAACACATTACGCAACAACTTAGAAGCGTAAGCTTTAAATAATATATTATATTATAGTACGTAGAAAATATAATAACCATATCCCATTACATGTTTTTTTTTTCATATTTGTGCAGCGGTTAACAAGTTTTTGCCCTGCAGCTAAATCTCTGGCTCGAGTTAAGAAGCCATGTTAGAAAAATCGTTCTCGAAGGAGCGCCGTCGTAATATTTTTTGTGCGAGCCGCCTAACTACAATTTTCTCAATTTACTCAGCTTTGGAGAAACGTGTAGAGCCACGCTAGCAAAGATTCCGTCTCTCGTTTATTTTGTTACACAGATTTTTGTTGCACGAGGAAATAATATTTGTGGAAGACGTATTTAACAAATGTATGGACTCCAAATGGCTCGATAGGGGCAAGTAAATAAGTAGTGATAAGATTTTATTAATCGAATCTGTGATTGTAGCTTTGATTTAAATTTTATATTAATTTTTAAAATTGATGTATCTCCTTTTATTTCATTTATATAATGGACCATACAAGGGCTTTTTGATGTCTACTGATACCCATAAACATCCGTATAATTGTTTTGCAAGGTGTGTAGTTCTGCCTTCTTCTTCTCCATTGGGCCTCCGGAAACACAGCGCTCGAGCACCGCCGGTGAGTAGTTGTTACTTTGTGGAGTTATCATGTGCATGAGAAGTATCTCTCCGATCGCACCTGACTAATGACTCACCTCTCAGGCTGTAGTTGCAACATCATCTCATAATTTTAGAGAGAAATCGTAAGTTTTATGACTTCTTTATAGTATAAGAGGGGGCAAACATCATCCGTATAGAGGTTATACCCATGCGTTACCATATGGGCCATGGTTAATATATCTACTTAATTACTTTCCTTATCTCAGTTTATGAAAAAGTGATCTCTAATAATTGTTTCTGAATTCTGTAAATTTGGCAAAAAATATTACAATCACTGGAAAAACGAAACCAGTTAGTAAGATCGTCAAACATTACCTAGAAATGAGATTTCTTTTTGGGTATTTTAGGAATAATGTAAACATTAAGTTACATTAGCCCTGGGGCAGTATATTCATAATAATAGATTGTGATTCACTATAAAAGAAACACTGTCGGACTGGCAATTAAGTGAAATACATTAAAGCCTAGCTCCTGCCATAAATTAGAGACTGGATTTGATACCAGCATTTCAGACCAAAGTACTCTGCGACTTTCGTTAATTAATAATATATGGTCTTTTCATATCACGTTTATCCCCATGCTAAGTACCACAACGACTTGTGTACCTGTAGGTACTAGACAACGGACATATATACTACATATAATATTTTTTACAAATTTAAGAAATTTTATTATAGGAATACAATATACAGGTTTATTTTTTGGGCACCGGCCAAATTTTCAGGTTTGGTTCAGAATCAATAATACATTCGATTTATGAAATAAAAATAGTAAAAAAATAATTAGATACAATTACTTTGTCCCATGTTGTAAAACATATTTCTTGGTCACCATCTGCATCACACTCGCGACTCACGGTAGGTCGACGTCACTGACCTTGAAGTAGATACATTTCATGTAATAACAACAATTCGATTTTTTTTTAAGGACCATTTCAAATCGATTTTTATTTAATAAAATATTACAATAAGACGACAAAATTTAAAACACACTTTTGGAATGATGTCTACTTCCTTATTTTAAAATTTGGCCGGTGACCAAAAAATAACCCTGTATAGAATACAATAAAGATAATCATTCATGTCCCAGCGGGAATCGAACCGCGACCCTGGCGCAACGCGCTCCGTTACCCGAGCTCGGTTACCACGGAGCCAGCTGGTCTCCGAGTTAATATTAGTGCCGTGCAGCGTGTAACGAGTTCCACTGAACTTTTTGTACCATTACTTTTTATTAGAAACATTCTCTATTAATTTAAAATCCATAAATCTGCATTTCCAGGAGTCTGTACTTATCTTCCTTTGAACAAAAGCTTCCCTAAGCTTCTATAAGTGACATCATATTGAAATCAAAATATAAGGTAATTTTTTTGTCAATTATTTAGCCCTTTAAAATATATTTCAATGTGAGTGTTTTCTGTTAGAATTCTAACCGCGAGTTACATTCCTAGAATTGTTATTCAAACATCTTTGTATTCTTATTTTGGTAAAATGAAAATTAAGCCGCACAAACTTGTGTCCAAAATGTACCATTTTAATTTCTTTTTCTTTAATCACCAACGTTATCAAGATGAATCTAATGACACCTCAGACAATCATTTTCGTCAATTCATTCTGGTTGTTAAAGGGAACTACTAATAACTCCACTCATTAGGTTGTCAGTCTCATCATGTCAGTAATAATGGTAACCCTACACTTACTCTTATAAAGAGTGGTATGTTTCAAAGAATAGAGAGCTAAAACTAGGAATTAAGGAAGTTTTCTTGCCCGCAACTCGAAGTGAACACGCAAAATTTCCAAGTAATTTGATATCTTTACTTTATGTGTAAACTTCAGATTTCAGTTAAGCTTTAAAGTTAAAGTACAAAGTTCATTACGATTAAACTATTTCAACTGATTAAAACGCGGATCGTGGAGGTCACCAAAGTTCACGGGAGGATGACACGAACCAATTTCCCAAAAATACTCCCGTGACACAACACCCGCTTCACACGTGGCCGCGACATAATCCTAAAATTGCTTTTTTACGTAATTATTTAAGCCAATTTTTTCTAGCACACACCACTTCGAATAAAGCGCTTAAACACCGCTTTTTAAATTTGCTTACAGTTTTCAATGTTGTATTTGATAAAGGAGAACTCACAACATATTTTAATTTTCTTTATCTCCTTATTCTATTGTGAACGTGCGGCGCGCTGGAATTCATTTACCTTTTTAAATTAATTACATTCTTTTGTACGATTTGTATACATTTTTTGCAATTTTCTTAGCGATTTCAATTTTTTTTGTGTAAATAATGTTTATAGAAATGTTGGGCGTCAATTTCTAATAGAATTATATAAATTTTTTTGAGGAAAAAAATAGTCTGAGCAGGCTAGTTTCACACTGAGCACATTAAATAAACTCTTAGTATCAGCAAGACAAGGCTAAAGTGCGGAAACCATCAAAAAAATTAAGGTGCTTAAAACAAAAAAAATAAACAAGATGTGGAGTAATGAATAATACTTTTTAATCTTGAGATCTATAAAAGATTGAGATCTGTATATTGGTGCAGTTTCTAATAAAGGATGGCCCATGGAGGGGGGGGGGGGGAGGAAGGGTGGCAGCGCATCTGTGCATAAACTATGCAGATGTCTATGGGCGTCGGTACACATGAAAATGACCCCGACTGCTCGTTTGCCCCCTTGTACTATAAAAAAAAAAGTCTAGTAGAGTGAAGCCATTTCAAGTCAAAAGCAAACATATTGTCATTCTTTACAGATAAACGTCATCCAGTATTCTAATAAAAGTCCACAATGCAGCTTCCAATAACACTTATTTATTTGATCAAATAAGAGCTAATAGTAAAAGTGATATAAGTTTATTGGAGGGTGGCATCTGATCCTTGGGTCCTATGTAAATTTTATCGCTCCACAGAATGCTGCGGTCTTCGGCTAGCATCGACAGGCGAAGATTTATCGACACAAAAATGCTTGTGTGGTGAAATACGATATGTACCAAAGTAAACGAATCTCGCTTTTAAACGAAACTGTCGAAACATGGAACGTAAGACAATATTTCGTAATACTGTTTAATATTTTATAAATAAATGTTTCGGTAACAGTGCTCTATTTTATATTGCAATCTAAGCCCATAATATATTTCTGACATATAATATAAAAAGCACGTTTATCCTAATAAGTTTTTATTACCTAAGATTGGATAATACGCGTAAAATCCACTTTAATGAATGTCCCCTTTTCGTTTTCAGCTGTCACGCGTGAAAGAAGGGAGTCTTTTTTTAGTGAAAAAAGTAACACGGTGGTTCCGCGAGAGTGCGCACTCTGTGGTTTTTGTCCGTCCGTCCGTCGTGGGAGTGAAAATCCGACCTACTGGAAAAAGTCGAGTCGCGTTTATTTGATTCTTGTTACAAACGATATTATTGTGGCTATTTGTTGATATTATTATCAATGCAGATTTTGTTTGTCTGCAGATAAGTATATGGCACCTTTAATATCTATTCAAAATTTAAATTATTTTTTATTATTTATTTGTAAATCGTTATTGTATCTTCATCAGTTCACATCAGTTCTGTGTTTTCTAGATCATAATCTCAGATAGACACTACTTTTACGTTTATGGACGGTAAAAGTATCATTGTATCAAAAGCAAATGTAAGAGTAGGCTCTTGCCAATATTGGAATAATTATAAGGCAAAGTATCGTTACCTATGTATAATTATTACTTACAGTAATGATTGTATTATATGTACCAACGTCCCAAGTCTATCTGCGTCAAGTTTGCTTGCGTTACTCATAATTCGGATACCGAGTGGTAACATATGATAATAACGCCGATACATTACGTATATGACTGATCAGATGACCGTCTGATGACAATGTCAATCTCAAACGATCCTGCATTTACCATCCACTTTTATAACGATCTATTTACTATCTCGTCCATACACTTCAAAACTCGTTTTGTCACATAAAAGAAAGACGCGCAAAATTTGCATTTCGTTCATAGAAAAGGTCCGAATAAAAGTCCGTAGTTCCTAGCGTACCTAATTGTATGGATGTTTTGAACACGATCTGCGCACTTTGGCCCCGGTCAATACTGTGGCCGTTATCACAGAAGAATTAAAAGTCAATGCTATTTTCGTACGGCTATTGGAAAGCAAACTCCATATAAATTTGTACTGCTATAAACGTGTCTTACTTATATTGTGAAGTGAAAAAAAAAACAGTTTAAATTAACATGGACATTATGAATTTTAATGGATCGATTTAGTCTCAATGGATTTTTAATGGAGTAAACGAGCAGTCGCCATTTTCATGACTACCGACGCCCATAGACGGACAGATGTAGATGCACTGCATTCCATTCTCCTCCCACCTCCACAGGCCACCGGCTACTTACACACCCCACGAAACGCGACAGCAAAGCTGAAACTTCACGCCACTCTCGTGTAAGCGAGAGGTCCCCGGTCTCTCGCAGGTCGTGCAGGCCCAATTCGAATGCATTCAATTTCTAAATATACCTATCTATTTGGATGATGAAATAGTAGTTTAAGCAACTGTCGTATAACAAAGGGTATTAAAACACGAGTGTGAGTTTTTGAAACGAGCTAATGCGAGTTTCAAAATAGTAATATCTTCACTAATGCAATGAATCAATTAATCAAACATTGCGAAACATTAAATTCACGCGTATTGCCCCATTCGTTGTTGGACCGACGACTGTTTGACCGACGAGGCGACGACTGCTTGACCGACGATTTAAAATGTAATGTTCTTTGAAGATAAATATTTTTATTAAATACTTTAATTTGATTGCAAAAATTGCGGCGCGTAAATATATACTTTTTATAATTCAATGTTAAAATACTAGCTTCAATGTTGAAATATAATGAGAAAAAATCACATGACTTTACTTTTAAATTTCTACTAAACAGTAGATTATTCGTTGTCTGTGGCGTTCATTTTTGCTTTCATTTTTTTGTAGAGCTTTGTCTCTTTCTCGCAAATCCTTTGCAAGCTGGCATTGAACCAATGAGAGCGCAGCTGCAGCGCGCGCATGGCCAATCAGGAGCGAACGCGAACGAACTCACCACTCTCTCTCTCTCTCTCTCGCTCTCACACAGTGTTATAATGAAAATTTACACAAAATTATAACATCATGTCAAATTGCTTAAATTGAGTTTTTTGTTGTCTGAGCTATAACAGTAGTTATTATAAGTCAAGTATTGAAAGCATAAGTAGAATGTTACAACATTAGTGTAGATAAAAGTTATTATTACATACACTTTTAGGTACAGACAGAATTCGCGAGAGAAGATATCGTGTTTGACATGAATTTAAACTCGGTATCAAGGCCGTATAGACAAAGGTTTTATTTTCGACATTGATATAACGCAAGATAGCAAAATCTTCGATTATTTTGTTTCATTTGTATTGATATTAATAACGTTACACACTGTGTATTGGGTCCACTAGATTCCGAGCTAGTTTAATCCAAACGTTTGTAAGTTATATCCACGTGAGTGTAATGTTCAGGCCCCTGCCTCGTCGCCCGCCGGCGGACCCTCCTGACCACCGCAGCCGCCGCACGTCAATCCGAGCCGCCGTCTGACCGCAGCTGTTTATATTATTTATCTAATCCCATGTACCCGCCGTGGACCGCTCTCAAATACCTAACCTGTCGATATATTACACGCAACTATTGTACCAATAATATGAATATTTGAACAGGAGTTAAGCTTCCGACGTTATGGCAATTATTCGATAATCTATTTCATCATTTGTGTCATCATAATATTAGAAATTGAGGTATGATAATTTCAATAACTTTTGGTATGTAAAGGCTTTTTTGACTTGTTTATTATAGATAACAATTAATTAAGACATAAGAAAAAGAAGCTAATAAAGCTTTAGCCAACAATTGAATTACCCATCACTAAAAGTCTTATTTACAAGTTATTGCGCAATAAACAACGAAAGTAAATTTTATTTAAACTGTTTGTACATAATCTGACATATTTATTTCTTAGAGTAAGTCCGTAATCTTCCCGGCGCTGCGTCAAATTAACAACGATAATATTTAAAACCATCAAAAAGATTACAGAAGAACATTATGTCTTAAAAGGTCACGCCGGCCCCCTTGTTTGTCAGCCGACACAAATATTTACAATCCATTAGCAAGCATCACGAAAATCATGTAAAAACAACATGGCCACTCGAACATCAGTATACATTCGTGTCAGAACTTTGTAACGAGCTGTAATAATGTGTAGTAAAATTACTTCTCTACATATTTTATTGCGTTACACTAGCATAAGCATACATAGCATAGCTAAATGAAGTGTTCGTATTACCTGTTTTTTTATAGTACAAGGGGATAAACGCAAATTCGGAACCATTTTCATGACTACCGACGTCCTTCCTTCTCTTCCCTTCATGGGCTACTTACACACAACACGAATCGCAACATCACAGTTGTCACTTCACGCCGATTTCGTGTAAGCGCGAGTTACCTCCCCGATTGTGCCGGTCCAATTCGGCTACATGCAAGCATGCAGTGGGGCACTACCTCTTACTAAAGTAAGTAAGGTAAGTGGTACAAATCACAGAATCGAAGAAATTAAAAGAGAATATATTAGTCGCATCACATGGCCAGCAGATAATATCTATCTGATGCCAATAGACATCCTCGAATCCAAAGGAAATGTGGAATGCAAATGTGTCGGCTTCTTTTACCGGAAATTCCAGAACCCTGCGGTATTCCGGACTCCTACATATCACCCGAAATCCGTCACCGTAGATATTGCATTACAAAGCTATTACGCGAGTGGAAGGCTCTTCCCCTATCATGTCGACCAATTTAGCTGCAATATGGTAATAGTAGGTACTACTATTTTATTTAACCTCACTAATACAGTATTTGTAAATGATAGACATTTATGCTACTCGAGTATAGCTTAGTCGTGTTAGTTTTTTTTTAACAAATAAGTCGGCAAACGAGCAGTAGGAGCCGTTTTCATGACTAACGACGCCCATAGACATCCTCATAAAGGAAATACAGATGAGCTGCACTACTTCCTCCTTCCGCCTCCATGTGCCACCGGCTACTTACAGACCGCACATAACTCATCAGCACAGCTGTCACTTTACGCCGGTATCGAGTAAGAGAGACGTACCTCCCCTGTCGTGCCGGTACCTCTTTGTTTGATTCAAATCAAAAATTTGAATTCTAAAACAGTTTCCCTCAATTTAAAATTCCGTACACAAATAAATCAGACGATAATAATGGTAATTTTGTTTTGATGATTGCGATCAGGCACGTCTCAATTTTCAGAAAGTTATTAACCGCTCAGATTTACTTCAAATACATTATCAACTTTTTAAGACTGATATTTACGTCAAATTTACTGGTCTTCTCTTATAAATAGATAATATAAATAAATATCTGTGGACTTTACACACCACGTTAGCCTAGCCCCGTGCTAAGTACCGTAAGGACTTGTGTTACGGGTACTATACAACGGAATATATTTAAATTAAAATTTAATACATTTTATATATTTAAGATTATTATTATAGAAATACACATATAATATATAGATAAACATCCATGACCAAGGCGGGATTCGAACCAGCGACCCCTGGCGTTACATGCTCCACATATCCGAGCCCTGTACCACTGCGCCAGCCTGGTCGTCAAAAACTATATTATATCTTATATTGAAACTTGGAACAACTACTGTTTTTAATGCTATTGATAATATTCTCTGATGAACACATCCACTGTGTGGGGTGAAGTAGGGTAACGCATCTATATATGCGGATATTAATCGCCGCCGCACTGTGGGACAGAACCGTGCGTACCGTCTCAAAAATAGGTTTTTGGAATGTTTGATATTGAATATTTTGTTTATGCACATATCTGACTGAATGTCTAATACTTATTA
>LUGF01004053.1:16241-42250 GCA_001625245.1 Calycopis cecrops | reverse complement strand
TAGACTATTATGTTTTGATATTAAAACTTCTTTTTATAATTATATTTTGTTTATTTATATTTTTATACAACACAAGAAATATCGTAAATGTATAATGACGACGGCAGACGAGAACCGGAGTCTTTTGATGACTATGCGCATTGTTAAGGTATACAATTTGATTTTTTTTGCAGGTGTGTTAATGCCTTAATTCCAACCTTACCTCTAATGGGTCACCATAGCCGTCCCATTGCGGCTGTATCATTTGAGCGACGGATACTGCCACGATAGTACTCGCATACTACGTGACGGCCTGGCTTTAACTTTTTTACGTGAACTAGGCTTTTTATATAACAGGCGACGCCGTTTCTCTTACTATGCTCAGTTCAGTGTATTAAAAAGTATTGCAACAACCCAATCACATTTTTCTTAAAAATTATTTCTGCATGTTCATTCTAATATATAATTTAATTGTGATTATTCTTCTAATTATTGCAACATTATTTGAGGAAAATTATACGCCATTAAAAATACAAAATGTACGTCTCATTAGATGACAGCTGCGCGTCAATTAAACATGAAATATAGTCCTCGGAGATTGTGCCGTCTTCCGGACCCCTCCCCCCACAGTCCGACCCCTCCTCGATCTCATTAGTACGCTCCGAATGTACAATTTGTTCTGAAACAAACACCAATTGTTTATAAGCGTCACCACTCGATTAAGGTTAATATCGTTTGCTCTCGTTAAAACAATTGATACGAAATTAAAAGGAGCATACTTTTTCGTTGGCAATATAAACCTTATTCTCTGTATTTAGCATGAAGAAATAATCGTTTATGTGTATTTTCTAGGAAGTCGATAGTAGATCATTTACGAGGTGATAGGTCTAGGTCTGCTTGACTGGATTGGATGTGTATGTGTGTAGTAGAGGATCGGCCGTTTCTTCATCCTGGGTCAATGAGGGGCTGCTGTACAGTCTTATATCAAGAATAGATAAAAGAGCAGGAGAGGAAGGCTCGTGTACGTGCGGTTCAAAGAGTTAGGATTGGAAATATCATATTGAACTGTCCAATAATTGGTGGGGACATTCTGTAACGCGGATAATTAATCTGTGAGGGCGGCATCGGTTCCTTATAGGACTGACTAGCCCTCTAGGTGCGGTTCAAGGTTCCGGGGAATCTCAATAAAGGCTGCGTTGATGGTACTTGCAGTGGTTTTAGTGGGTGGGATTTGGCAGTGTGGTACTGTATGCCGTGAGCCCTACAGAGCAACAAACACCAAATAAGGTCGGTGACGCTGCGAGTATGCGTTTCCCCAAGTTACCGAAATCAAAGTGATCAGCTATTTAGGAATTGAAAGATGAATGCATTATCCATCTAAGGATAGATAAAGGCTAACGACAATAAAACCAAGATAAGTGAAATAGCTATAAACTCGTATAAACATACAAATATAGAATTAAGCCTAATAACAACCGTAGTCTCTGTACAGGTAACGCTAATTAGGCCTATTCAGTGTCGTGGCTGTAAAAGGCTGCGCTGAAACAACATGGAGGATGCGAATTAGCGTTCTCATTATGAGGGATCTTATATTCACTCTGGCTGCCCTTGACTAAGCTGAATTCAGCTAAACACAGGTAATTATAGGCTTTAAAATTACACTAACAGCGCAACGCTTACAAGATTATTGCTTTATTTTCTTTTTTCTGGTAAGAAGATTCTTTTTCTCCTATTTTGTCTATGTACTTAAACGGAGCTTTTTCGATTGGCGCAAACATATTTTCACCTAAGCTTATACACTTAGGCTGCTGTGAACCACACTTTGACAAAATATTTCTTTAGTCACGCGGGTGAATGCCTTTACTTCTTCAGTATGGCCCACTCTGTGGCATGATCGTGCACTTATAGAAGATATAGACGTCGTGTGGTATGTTCCCTTTCAACGAAGCTGCAACGTGGGACCACTGCATGCACTACCTAGGGCACACCTCTAATGTGTGCTAGACCGTGTCCTCAGCAGTTACATCCTCAATGCAGCGCGTCTCCTATCTCTTATAAAGTCTATCAATCTTCAGATGGCATGAAGGGTAAAAGCGGGATAGTTGCCTCGGAGGGATACTTGCCTCAGTTTCAAATTTCCTTTGTTAGGCTTGTCGATAGTCTTAGTTTGAGCATAATCAAAAGTGTCCCACGCGTCCATCTATGAATATGATCGTGAGGAAAGTATCCTTTTTTTTTTACTGGGGGAAATGTCGTTACGTATAGCACTCGCTTTCTATATTTATATATATATGTGTAATCAGGATCTCGGAAACGGCTCCAACGATTTTCATGAAAGTTACAGATTTGGGGTTTTTCGGCTCAAGGAATCGATTTATCAAGGTCCCAGGTTCGAGAAAAGCTCGGTTCTCAAGATATAGACATTTTAAAAACCGCGTTTTAAGAAACTAATATATAATATCAGCGCCATCTATATTAAATTATATATAATTATGTTTTTATTACTCCTCAATAGATGGCGGAATTCCTCGTATTTACTTGAACTATTGACAAATGTGTCTTTTTATTTTTTATCCGAGCGAAGCTCGGTCAACCAGGTACTTTTATATTACAAGTGGTGTTAATAATGTGCGACGACAAAATATATAGTTTTCAAGAATCGTCTTTGTCTTCGACGGAAGACGAGGCAAGACGAGAGAGAATACGTGGGAAACGAAAACGTAAGGCCGCCCCGAATAACGATTCTTCGAAGCAAAGTAAGGTATTGGAACAATTAAATAAACAGGTTAGTGATATTCAAAATTTTATTGCTACTGCTCTTACACCAGCGGGTTGCTTCTCGCCTGATTGTAATACAATTAATAGCTCATATGCTGACCACCCACATAGTGAGCAAGATTTACATGAGGAAGTACCATCAGAGTCCACCCTCACTTTTGATTTTAATTTATCTACAAATCTTAAAGAACCTACTATACCAAATGCCTCTCAGGAGCATTTAAAAATTTTAAATTCACTACAACATTTTAAATCGAATAATTGGAACAATGTGCGTTATTCGGAAGTTCAAAAACTGTACAATGCTCGACCGGGATTTGTAGAATTAGAAACGAATGACGAAATTAAACAATGTGAATCGAAACCTAATAACTATTTAGCTGCATCCGACAAATCTCTGGGAGCAATTTCTCATGCTATAATAAAGCAAAGTGATTCATTAAAATGGGTATATCACAATTATTAGAATAGACTCAAAATAGTGAGGGTACTATAGACAAGAACATGTTATTACATAAAATTAAAGAAGTTTTTTCTGGAGATTTTCAAAATATTTCTTTAGACTGTTTGCAATTAGTTTGTGGACGCAGGGCGGATGTCATTGAACAAAGAAGGGACTAGTTTTTAAATTTAGTTAAAGACAAATTTTTGAGAGAGAGTTTGAGGAAAATTCCACCCTCGTGCGAGTACTTATTTGATAAAAACTCTTTCACAGAATTTTTAAAAAACAATGGGGGATTGAATAAAATATTAGAATAGAATAGAATAGAATAGAATAGAATAATTAAATATTCGGGGTTAAACCCTCTTTCTCTGCGCAAGAGAAGAGGTTTTTATCTGGGTCCCAGGCTGCGCAACCTGGACCTAGTAGCTTTAATCAAACGGTCACCCCCTGGCACCGTTCGAATTTAAAAACAAATGGTACCTACCCTCTCAGGGGTTACGAACCCAAACACAAAACAATAGTTTTTTATCACAATCAAGTAGTGATCGATTTTTTCGGTCTCGGCCCGTGTTGCCATCCACAGCAGCACGCCAATTACCCTCAAGTAATTCGAGAAAAATTTCTAACCGCCAAAATTATAACCAAACCAACGCCTCTCGTGGAAGAAACAGAGGTGATAAAAAATATTGACATAATATCGACGTTTCGGGGCGGCCGCTTAAGCTTATTTACGGAACATTGGAGAAAACTAGGAGCACCAAAGGCTTTGCTAGATGTAATCACCGGCTACAAAATGCCGTTACGAGCAAAGCCTCCTCTGGTGTCACCTCTGTCCATAAAGAACCGTTACCAGACAATTCCATCTACCGAAATGGATTGTGTATTAAGCAATATGATTGCGGAAAATATTTGTTTATTTTATTTATTTATTTATTTGGAATAACAAACAGCAATGTACAAATGTAATCTATACAGGCAGAAGCATATAATCTTGATTAAGTACAGAGCAAATATAATAGAATATGCTCCCGAAACCCCCAGTTTTTTGTCAAATTTGTTTTTGACCCCAAAAGGCGATGAGTCCATGCGTCCCATATTCAACTTAAAGACACTAAGCAAATTTTTGAAGGTGTCCAAATTCAGACTCATTTCAGTTCAGCGCATTCCAGACTTCCTGCAACCCAAGGATTGGATGGTAAAAGTGGACCTCACACAGGCCTACTTCCACGTGCCAGTCCATCCAGCTCATCGATGCTTCCTGAGGTTAGTTTACCTCTGTAAACTACTCTAACTACTACTCTAACTAAAAGGTAAACAGGTCATTTGCAGTAGCTGACCTCTGTCAGCTACTGCAAATGACCTGTTTACCTTTTGGGCTTGCAACAGCTCCCAAAGTTTTTGCATCCCTCTCAAACTTGGCTGCAGAAAGGCTACGAAACCAGGGGATTCGAATAGTGGTATTCTTAGACGCTTCTTTGATTGCCTGCCAGGACCATGCAACACTAGCGACCCAGACACACACGGTACTAAAGTTTCTGGAAGACTTGGGATGGAACATCAACTACAAAAAGTTCATCTTGACTCCACAAAAATCAATAGAATATCTAAGCTTAGTCTGGGATACGTGGCAAAATCAAAAGTATCTCCCACAAAAGAAGATACAGGGTTTACAGAGGATTGTGTCTCACTTGCTACAACACAAAAAGGCTACACTCAAAGAGATTCAAAGTTTAGTAGGAACCCTAAACTTTGCTCGATTGGTAGTGCCACAGGGCCGACTAAACTTCCGGTATTTACTAAGTCATTCCAACAGCTTGAGGGCGACCCAATCCGGGGAATCGCACCCCCTTCCAAATTCGGCGATCAACGAACTAGAGTGGTGGAGAGCAAACAGCAGCAGAGTTTCTCGACTGCGTCGGCTGAAAGTGACTCACTACATCACAACGGATGCAGCGAATTAGGGATGGGGAGCAGAAGTAGACGGAATCTCAGTATCGGACGAGTGGTTAAGCAGAGAAGAGCTATTTCACTCGAACTGCAAAGAGATGTTGACTATTCTGAAATGTTTGTACCGATTCGGTCCTTCTCTCAGTCATTCCTCAGTCTTATTACAGTGCGACAACAGATCTGTCATCGCTTACCTGAGGAACGTGGGAGGAACGCGCTCAACAAATCTGATGAATCTGACATATCAGATCTTCGAATTACTAGATCGATTCGACATTCACTTGATAGCTCACCAAATTCCGGGGAGATACAATTGCGTAGCCGATCGACTCTCTCGGAAATCGAGTCTCCCCGAGTGGCACTTACTACCAGCAGTAATGGACAAGATATTTGCGAAATGGGGGGTTCCAGAAGTGGATCTGTTCGCTTCCGCTCGACCCCATGTCGTGCCAAAGTACGTCAGCTTAGATCAACGAGACAGAGCTGCTTGGAAACACAACGCGTTCACATGGAACTGGAAAGTTGTTCTGGCCTGGGTCTTCCCACCGCCGAACCTGATTCCGAAGGTACTGGCCCACCTGAATCAAGCAAGTGGCACTTTCCTAATTGCAGTACCCAAGTGGCCCCGATCATTTTGGAGAGCAGACCTGAAAGCCAGAGCAAAAGCCCCACCTTTCACCGTTTGCCATCTAGACTCCAAGTTGATTGATCTGTCAACGGGTTGTCCTCCTCCGAAAGTGAAAGATCTAACCCTAGAGGTTTGGAAATGTGGGGGTGGTCGAGGGCAGTAGATACCTGGTCCATTCAGCAAAAACCTTTGTTGCGAGCGGGATGGCGTAAATCTACAATCAATACATATAAACCTGCATGGGAACGATGGACAAAATGGTGTAAACAATCTGGTACTTCTGTTACCAATCCTTCAGGTTCAGAATTAGCGAAATATTTGGCTGATTGGAGATCAGCCAAATATTAGACAAAATTTTGGCAAGAGCTAATTGGAAATCTGTTACTACTTTCTCTGTACTTATCTGTACTTTCACAAAATTTTATAAAAAAAAAGTTAAATGTACTGTTAAAAATAATAATTCATTGGGGAACTTGTTTGAGTCCATATAAAAATTGATTATTTTGTTAGACTTTTTATTAGATTCATCAAATTATTTGATGATTGATAATTGTTTCTTGATTCAAATATTTCCTTACTTGTGTAATAATTTTTTGTATGTTTAAACATAAATAACATAATAACATCTAAAGTAAGTTTATTTGTAGACAATTTTATTTTAGATAAACCTTTTATCACATACACCACACACCAGGCGATAACAAACACAATCTCAATTACTGTTTATCAGGCCTCGAATAACGGCGGAAGTACATAATAACTGAGTTTTACCTACCATTAACACTCATATTATGTATGAAGCCTTATTCGAGGCCTTACAGTAAATTCTGCCTGGTAAGTTATGCTCAGGTCTATATTGAGATCACAATGAACACTGCGCGGGAGCGCGCCGCCTGGTGAATATAAAATAGTGCCCTCTGGTGGTAATATTTGGAACTAAAAGTGAAGGGAAACGGCCGGAAATGGAGACTGCATCTCAATTACTGTTTATCAGGCCTCGAATAAGGCTTCATACATAATATGAGTTTTACTGGTAGGTAAAACTCAGTTATTATTATTAATATTATTATTATTAGTATTCATTCAAATAATTTCTATTGTCACAAAACACATTCAACATGTCTGCTTAAAATTTAAAAAATGGTATAATATTTTTTTCTTGTACCTTTTAAAATATGGTGTCCACAAAACTATCTCAAAGAATAAAAAATATATCGAGATATACTATGTACTAGTAGTGGCGCATTAGTGAAACTATATACCAATCTTTGACGGCATTATATTATGGTCGAAGATTGGTATATAGTTTCAGAGAAATTTAAAAAAATATAGTGCAGTCATAACTTACTACAATTTACTAATGGACAAAGTACAAACACCAATTTTAAGTAAGAAATTATTTATATCATATAAAAACCTTTAACATTTATTCGATTGAAAAACAGTGGATTAAAATTTTACAGTACAATCAAATTGAAACAATGAAATATTCTGAGCGTCGCGGTCTACGCAAATGACGACTAATGGGTTAAATTACAGGAGAGTATGAACGTGGTGACAATTTAAAAGCGTCGGTAAAAAGTGCGCTATTAAAGATTTATTCCCATCATTGTTATGTGGAGGACGCAACTCAGAATACTACTTATACAACCATTACTGGAAAACCCTTCTGAATAGATGATTACTCCATTGTTATGTTTATAGTTGATTCGGTATATTTATCTTTAAAAGGTTGTGCTCGTATTTTTATGATCTATTATTCGTTGGAATAGGGATTTCTTGAGTGTACAGCTCATTTATTGCATTAAAAATATATCTTGTAGTATATTTTTATTAAATAATATATTTTTTTACTATTTCCACTTTTTATTCATTCAAATTACATTTACAATACGCCCGTTTTCGGTAACTTATCATCAGTTATAGAATAGATAGGTGTAGTTTAATTGAAATAGAACGTACAGAGTTTATTTTGGTTGATCGAAGGATAATTCGTTTTATATACTTGTGATTTTTGTATAAATATATATTATTGTAATAAAACATGAAACAGTTTAGAATAGTCACAATTACTAAAAATTATGAATAAATGCGAAAGTTCATCTCCCTTTTGGACTATTGAACTTATTATTAAACCTTCCAATTAGTAGC
Organism: Calycopis cecrops; assembly: GCA_001625245.1. Lineage (NCBI taxonomy): Eukaryota > Metazoa > Arthropoda > Insecta > Lepidoptera > Lycaenidae > Calycopis > Calycopis cecrops. The sequence continues at coordinate 34,322 of LUGF01004053.1, read as the reverse complement.
ATAGCCCCACGTTAGTAAACAACGTGTAACAGTAGGATTGCTTACATAACAACATTAGTTATCTGTCTCTAATCTTGCCACGTAATAATTTGCAGGTAATTGATACGTCTGAGTCAGGCCAGGCATGTAATTGTATAATAATATTCAAAGAGAATAAATTTGTATTAGGTATGCTATAAAGATAAAATATTTTAACTAGAAATGGCTACGCTGAAAGCCCTGGTAGACACTGATAAAAGGCTTGGCGATAGCCAGTTTGCTAATCTAGATTTCCCCTTTCATCCAATGCACTGCTGAATCATATTAATTAGAAGTTATTTTCCATTTCAATGTCATTGAAAAACTAAATGATACTGTGGAAAAAAAAGATTTTTATGTTAAAGGTAAAATCCATTCATAGAAAGCAAATAAAATGATATACATAAATATAAATAATAAATATGTTTATAAATATATTTATTTGTATTTTATATCCATGATAAGTAAATCGAGAGCGATTAAAAGATATGAAGGTACTTTCCATTAAAAAGGTATTCTTATAATTCATCCATTCCCTGTTTCCTATTTACAGGGGTTATAAAATAAAAATTATAGTGCCATAGATCATTCCCCTGCGCTCAAATGACCGGAAAGTTCCGATAAGTCTGAGCCTAAACTGCTAAAATATGTAGTCGGAGTCGTTGAACATTTTAGTGAACTATATCGAAATGCCCATAAAACCTTAGCCGACGCATAAAAACTATAAGCATAAAGAAGATTTATAACAAACCGCTGTTCCACTTTTATGATTCATATTCTTAACATAATAATGGCCGAGGTATTCCAAATAGTCTGGTGTAAATACAAACATATGATACACAAATTGGATTAGGGTTGGACGTACGTTGAAATTGGAAAGACTAACACACATTATTCTCGGCGGATCAAGAGGATCGTGGGGGGACGATAATTTGACATATTGTGAGATGCTAAAGGGTGTAAATCTCGCTGCAAATGACAGGCCACGTGACCCCTCACAGAGAACTGTCAGCCGCCCCCGCACTCTGTAATCAATAATTTGCATCCGATTAAACAAATTGCGATATAAAATTCGTGACGCGCCATTAACTCGTTTACCTGCACGGTGATATTTATTGGCACATGAAGCTGGCAAAATTAACGTGTTCGACATTTGAATTACAATTTTACGTGACTGTTTAATATTATGTACGCTTTTTAAAAGTGAACTTTTTATTTTTATTCTTACCAGTAATATTACTTTAGACATCATCGGCTATACAATCGAAGCATTGCTACGGTATAACGGTACTGCGGCATATACGGTACAACTATATTGTACTCTGGTACAACAGCAAAGCCACCGTAGCGTTGCTCCGTAGCAAATGTTTAATTGGCTATATTCGCTACATCTATGTAGCATTGATATGTGGTTTATTTGGCTACATAGGCTACATAGCACATGATTTAAATCACTTTACTTTGCTGATCTTAAAGTATTTTCCATGTACATTTAAGTTAATACTTAACTTTAAAAGTTTCACTTGTAATTTTTTTTTAAATTAAATCTCAGCGTTATATCATTTAAGGCAGGAAAATCATCGCCAGTAGCTCCCATAAACAATACCCCTTCTTAGCAGTCGAGTAAAAAGATAAAAAACAATATTAATTATAATTTAATAGCTTTTTGAATACCTATTCATTATAATTTTGAGGGTGATAACCAATAGGATTTACTGTTTTTATCTCTTTTATTTTTGCGAGAGACATGTCCTAGTACCAGGGCCAGAGATAAAATACTAATGGTTATCAATATTATTGTTATTGTGTTTTTTCTTTTAATTTATATTGTATTTTATTAGGGGTTCATTATTATAGTATTATTATTATTATTAAATCGATTTCAGGTAAGGACACTCTCTGGCAAGAGGTTGCGTGCGGGGTGAATGACAATTGTAATTTTATTTAAGAAAATTGTTGTGTATTTACTAGAAGTTTCTTCCTCTGTAACAACTGATATATACTACTAATATTATAAATGTGAAAGTTTGTGTTTTTTTGTTTGTTTGTTATTCTTCACGCAAAAACGGCTGAACCGATTTTCATGAAATTTAGCACACACATAGATAATTTTTATCTCGAAAAAATGTTCCTATAGGATGCCATGTGATGACTTTCTATTTTCCACGTGATCGAAATTAACGCGGGTGAAACCGCGGGGCGCAGCTATAGGAATAAGTCTATAAATAATCCGTACCAAGATTATTATCTTCTACCTAATGATTCATGTTCAACCTTATTTCTACTACTGAATTTGTTGAAAACCGTTAAGAGCGATTTTTTCCATCAATAACTTAAAACCAAGCACATTGAATACAATTTTCACTTAGACTTAAATTTTATAGAAGAGAAACGTAATAATCGTTTCGTATAACCGCTATACGGACGCTTTAAGAATACAAATTTATGGTCAATTGGCTGCATGCTCCGCTGTATTCAATAGCCGGGCGGCAACATAATCGCGAGACCGTCGGTTACACAGACATATGAGGGCCACACTGCCGCTTATGTATCTGTAATGAACGATGGTGTTTGTCCCCTTCTATTAACTATGAGTATTCATCAAACTTCATCACTCGAACACTGCCATATTTGCGTTCAGAGTTACGAAGTTATTGACTTAGCCTATCTGGGTGTTAACCAATGATCTTACATAAATAAAAGAGGTGTCAACCCTGTGTCCCGTGCTTTCAGTTTTTCGAGATAAAACCTTTTTATTTCATTTGTAATCTATATCTGCCAAATTTTACACAAATATGTTCAGTTCGTGCGTAAAACAATAAATATACAAACAAACTGGCACGTTTCACAATCAGTCTAATAACGCGTTCAATCAAAACATACTTCAAAAAACATAACTAACATTAATTGTTTTTCTTTGTAAGTAAACAGAAAACTGATTTTGCTTCGTGCACAAAGGGCTGATCAACATATTATATCAACTAAGATAGATTGATAATAAATTGACTCCTTGCTTCTTCTCGTTATGAAGAACAACACCATCGAAAACAGAAGCAATAAAAGCAGTATAGTTGAAGAGCCTGAGCAAAAATAAATTGCAGCAAAGTAGTGAAGGTGAGTTTTTAGCCGTCGAGCATGTAACTCAATGCAGATGCCAAAAGTTCATTGCTTCTATGCTCATAAATGTACATTAACAGCGAAAGTACGACACGTTAATGACAATTTCTGAGTGTAGGTATTCCAATTTTCGTCATTTTCCATGTAAAGTAATATATTAAAACTATTACAGAGAACATCTTATATAAATTTAATCTTAATTGGGCTCTAGATCCCGTACCGCGGAGCGGAAAATTAGTGAGCTCTCATTAGGTGTGATCAGTTGTAGCCGCTGCCAGCCGCGTCTATCACTGTTCCACTTACACAATACACAGCCTAAATGTGCTAATGAACTTTACAGAAGTTAACTTTGGCCTTGACAAAATTTACTATTAAAATCGATATTTTGGTTGAGCTGGATCCATTTCTTACATTTCATAAAACTACCCGTTGTCGCTTTCGCGGATGGAAGCTATTGATAGGGACAGAATCATTACCACAAGGATTTATTTTCAGAATGCTAGGCTATATAGCCTGTAATATATCCTTTTTCGTATGCGCATAGCGCAAAATCCATGGGCAGCTAGTAAGATATACTATTTTATTCTTACCAGTGTAGCGTTATCCTTCTTTCTGCTCGTTCTAATGAGTCATCGAAAACTGAAAAACCGCACAAAATGCAACAACATTCACATGCGGTTCAGTCGGCATGATTTCGTTGCATCGCAATATGACCTTACTAAACGCTTACCTCACTAAACTTACTAAAAGCTAGCAACCAAGCTGCTAGCTAGTTAAGTCGCTAACCGCTACGACTCTTACATCTTAAAAATGCGTCCTTTTCATCCCATTTCATTATAAAACAGAGCGAGTTCCCTCACAATTAGAGACGTATGAAGTAAATCCACGGTAATTGGCACTTACGGCTGTGACGTGGGCACTGGGCGGGCCGAGTGCGCGGCTAGTTGACGGCTGCCCTCCCTGCCAATAACTCGCACGCGACCGGAATACTCCACCAGCTTCACACCCCCAGCCCACTCATATAAATATTAATATCATGAGTTTAATGTAAAAATATCCCAACGTATCCTTGTGATCCGAATATAGGATAGTACTGTCGTGCGAGTCTCAAGTATGAATACCTTAAGACCTTAAATCAATTCTATAGTCAGTTTAGGGCAGTCGATTAAAAAACAAAGATTAAATATTTTCATTTCTTTTAATTTTGGTAAAAGTTTTACAAGTACATTTACAATTAAGATCACACTTCTATTTCGACACAAAGAAGCTGTGTAAGTACATCCTACGGGCTACGGCCAAAAGAATTTTAAAAATATAATAGCAGTACCTTCTTTTTTGGAAAAACTCACATACACCAATATTACGACCAGGCTGGCGCAGTGGTACAGGGCTCGGATAAGTGGAGCAAGTTGCGCCAGGGGCCGCGGGTTCGAATCCCGCCTTGGTAATGGATGTTTATATATGTATTTCTGTAATAAAAAACGTTAAATAAATAAAATTTCTTAAATTTATAAAACATATTAAATATATTCCGTTGTCTAGTATACCCGTAACACAAGTCCTTACGCTACTTAGCACGGGGCTAGGCTAACGTGGTGTGTTAAGTCCACAGATATTTATTTTTTATTTTATTTATTTTATTATGTTAGCAATGCCATGGGATAGTGCAGTCTAAACTCAACCCCTTCCTCAGTTTCACAGTTCAATTCCTTGAGGAATCTTTGATTTCCTTATCTGAGCAAGAGATATAAATAGCAACCTTCTCGGTTGAAAGAACGTAATAACCGAGGGTGACTATTGAGTAGTGCGGGACAGTACACGCCATGAAAAACAGTTTTTAAGATCTGCCTCATTTTTATACTTAGCCAGTTCAATATCTCTCTTCAAATGAGACGAGGCGTTTTAAAGCTGTGCGATTTATTTGAAGCGATAGTTGAAAAGTAAATTTAGAGGTACTTACATGTATACTTTTGAGGAGACCCGTAATATAGGTCTAACGTTACAAATGAAGCTGGTGAAGAATAGAATAGAAGTATGACATTTAATGTTACTAATAATAATTAATTTAACAATTTCCTGCTTAACGTAAATATCACAATTGTAGCAAAGAGTGCAGTTGATTTGATGAGTAGAAATATTTTTTAGGACTTTGGTGTCATTGCAGTACTATTACAGTCTGACCAATGAATTATTACATAATAATCTGTATCATAAAATAATATGAAACGTTGCATCTCTGTATGTAAATAAACTCTCAACAACGTGCAGATTAATTATCAATAACTGTCGTTATCTGGAACTTGCGTCGCCTTAAATAGTGTCATGAGCGTATTCTCCAGATTATATATGGTGAAGAGACTTTATACTTTCTATGTCAAACGAAAAACAACTACAAGCAATACGAAATTGAAACGATAACGTCAGTTTTATTACACGTATCAAGTTACATGACGTCATAACACCACCACCGCAACACAAAGACACTTGTTATTCACACATTTCACGTAGAAACGGAAAAATCCAATTAGCTCCACACGAAGTGCGCGGCGAACTGCCCGCTCGGTCCACTCCACACACTAACGACTATTTTTCAATAACATTAATGGAATAACCACTCACTTATTACATCTGCGAACGTTATCGAATGTAACGCAGTCGATTGCTGAATACAGATGATCGCTGTGTGAAACTTTGTGTCGAGTTTTCATTGGCTAATTGGATTATGTTGTGTAGTCTTTATACGAAACTCATACTCGCATAATGTTACTATATAATATAATGTTACATAATGTTAATAAAACGTGAATATTCCTTGCTCTTGCTTGCTTTCGAAGAGATGGCTCAGTGGGAACAAGATAACGGACCGAGTGGTCCGGGATCCATCCATTTTTGTAATTCCACTTGTTTATTGTACTGGCAAAGCACAGGCAACTTCACCCAAAATGTATCGACGCGAAATGTAACAAAACAAAAAAGTCAACATAAATATTTTGCAATCAAGGTTCCGCTTCTTGCCTAAACCTAAATTATGGACATTCATATTGTAATAATAATTATTAGTCTTATAATTAACACCAACACCAGTAATATTTAGTCAGTAGGACTGCTTCACAAGTGAGTTATAATTACTGATGTTTTAAAAATAAAATTATTTGATTTTCACCTATTGTTTAACATTGAACTCAATGCACCAAACGATACCGATATAAAATGCACACTCCATACTATAGTGCAGCCCACAATGATTATTATCAATATCCCAGACTATCCGGACCACTTACAAACTGTATGAACCCCAACGAATGTAAATTTTTTAAATTCTTTTTTGATAATTATGCTTTTCAACTAATCATACATTTAATCTAAATATTTTATCTAAAGCGTTTTCATATTCATATTATATGTTCGTATTTCTCTATGAATAGATCTGAACTAGGTAAATATAAATGTTAATTTCCTTTTAGTTTATTAGTAAATGGATAAATAGATTGGTCTGAATATTTTTTCCAATCCTATTCTTTGAAATGTTAATTCATGTTGCAATTGAGTTAATAAATCAGGAGTTATTGCAAAAAAAACTGTATATTTCTAAACACCAATAGCTTACTTTTTAATATCCTTTTCAAAGTAAGAATTCTTCAGATAAGATCTGAAAGGATAAGATTAGCTGCTGAAAGAATCAATAGATTTCCACGTTCATTCACTAACCAGCTACTGCACTTCCACTTTCCCTTCTCCGTGATATACATAATCAACATCTTTCCACTCTAACTAAAAACCTTATTGGTCATCAATCATCCGTTCTCCTAACATTTAAAAGAGATATGCAAAAGATTAGCGAGTCGTCAGAGTAGCATAGCAGTTATAAAAAATATAATAAATAAAAAGTGTCGTTACTAGTCTCCGGGACCATTGATCTACACAAATTTTCTCTTACCGAGTAGTATACGGTGTCGATCGTAGATGGACGGTAAGACGGAATGAGAATGGTCGTCGTTAAGTAGATGTTTAAGCTAGGATTTAGGGTTGTCCCGTAGATTGCTGAAGGATAACGATGGTGTATTTGATTATAATAAAAATATCAACTTTATTACTTTTTATTACGTTCTGATAAAATCAAATGAACGGACTTAAAAACTTGTTTGTATAAAGCAAATACATCCAGCCTTTTGCGAAGTTGGAATTAATTAGCTAATAACGGTCGCTTTTATGCGCAAAGTAGTTTACAGCGTTAGTTAACTGCTAAAGTTAACTACTTACCCTAAGTAGGAATAACTTACGCAAACAAGTCGCGATAAGAAACTTTGGTCAGAGCGTTCCAGCCACGCTATTTGACAATACTTGGAGCTTATCAGATGGAGCTGCATTGTTCCCTTAATTAACATCTGCAGATGTAGGACTCGGCTTTTAATGTTCTAGAAAGGAGATTAGCCGTAAACTTTACACGGTTTATTTGTAAGGTCTTTTTTATAGTATCGGATCGTTTTTGGTAAGAGGTAGTTCCACACTGCATGCTTGCATGCAGTCGAATTGGGCCGGCACGACCGGGGAGGTACCTCTCGCTTACACGAGACTGGCGTAGTGACAGCTGTGCTGTCGCGTTTCGTGCGGTGTGTAAGTAGCCGGTGGCCCATGGAGGTGGGAGGAGAAAGGAGGGCAACGCATATGTATAGCCTCTATGCGGATGTTTGTGGGCGTCGGTAGTCTAGTCATGAAAATGGCTCCGGCTGCTCGTTTGCCCTCCTATATCATAAAAAAAAAAAAAAAAAAAATCGGAGTGTAGACCACGAGTGGAAGACAGTTGATGACTACCGACGCCAATTAACATCCGCATAAATGTTATACAGATGCGTTGCCTTCCTTCCTCTTTCACTTACCATGAACCACCGGAAACTTACACACCGCACGAAAAGCGACAATACAGCTTTCAATTTACGTCATCAAATGAGGCCGGCATTAAGGTTAGGTCCAGTGCTTTAGGATGCAATGCAGCCTTGTACTTTCTCGTGCTAGAAAGAATTGCTAGTCTAAATTAAATTGCGCATGAATAACTATATGGATAACATAAAATATAACTTAATGACATCATTATAATTAATTATTTATATTTCGATAAATTTTAAAATTTATGTGTCATCGTTGCAATGTACACGCTAATTTCCTCTGAACGTATTTGAATAAAACTTTTTGTATCTAGATTCCAGGCAACCATTCAGCTATTAATTCTCTAAAGAACTAAACTTTTTATCCCGTTATTTCTACGAAATCTAACCGTACAGAGGGAATCGAACAATTCAGTACAATCAGATAGTTACATAATAAGTACACAGTACTTATTGTGTGTATATTTTTCCAATATTTTCTATTATGTTTGTCAACTGAAGATATATAAATCAATCTGCAAGTGCCGGGACACTTCTCTTAATGTCTTTAAAGTTCTTAATAATAATCGTATATCAAATAGCATTTATGTTTCTCCTCCTTCTTAAAAAAGAATATTATGTAAACTTAATTATTATATTAATTGACTTAATTATTATTATTAAATTTGTGTGTTGTGTGTAAACTTCACCAAAATTACTTTGTTTGGAGATGTCGCATATGGAAGTCTCAGCAGTGATTAAATTGAGTGGCAACTTAAAAGTAGCATGAGCAGTTCACCCACCTTCGAGTAATGTAGCAGCTATACCGGACGACGTCACAGCCAGTACAATGAGTACTTGCCGTGAGTACTTCTTACTTTCGCCAAAAGTAAATTAATAAGGAAGGTTTTACCAGTTCCGCCAGGAGCGTCTAAGAATAATATTCGACCATCATTTGCATCTACACTTGTGATAATTTTATTCTAAACTTCATGTTGCTCGTTATTCAAAGATGCTTCATTTTTTCTTACTACGTCTTCTAAGGCCACTGTATCGTAACTGGTTTCCTTCACGTGCTCTCTATTTCCAAATTGTATTGATGTTATTGGCTGAGGTAATCCATACTCTTTAAGTGGACGGCTGCCTAATGATAATACGGCATCCTCTAATACCGACAGGCATTTGTTAAATATTAGGTCCGATGAGTGCTCTACATTCACGTCACCGTGCCTTTCCAGCTGTTCTTTAAAGTCCTCAGAAAGGTATTCTTTGTATTTTTCCCAAAGATGCGGTGTGTAAGTAGCCGGTGGTCCATGGAGGTGGGTGGAGAAAGGGGGGCAGCGCATCTGTATAGTCTCTATGCAGATGTCTATGGGCGTCGGTAGTCATGAAAATGGCTACAACTTCTCGTTTGCCCCCCTATACCATAAAAAAAAAACAAAAAAAAGATATAAGGGGTCGGAAAGCTGGCAGAATAATAAAATTATAGCAAAAGCTTTCGAACCATACGCGCTGCCTCTTCAAGAGCTAAATCCAAATGTCGATCATTTTAATGCGTAGCTTAAAAATAAAGTTTTATGTTTCAAACTTAAAAAGGGACGATCTTCCATACAAACTTTAAACCCCTATTTTACCCCCCTTAGGGGTTGCATTTCTCAAAATCCTTTCTTAGCGGATGCCTACGTCATAACATCTACCTGAATGCCAAATTTCAGCCCAATCCGTTGGTTTAATAATAAGGACTTTCATATAAACTTGCAACCCCTGTTTTACTCCCTTAAGGGTAAAATTTCCAAAACGCTTCAACACATTTCTACTCATTTTTAATAATCAGCTTAAAAATAAAGTTTCATGTTTCTAACTTAAAAAGGGACGGTCTTCCATACAAATTTTAAGCCCCTATTTCACCCCTTTAGGGGTTGAATTTCTGAAAATCCTTTTTAGTGGATGCCTACGTCATAACGTCTACCTGAATGCCAAATTTCAGCCCAATCCGTCGGTTTAATAATAAGGGCTTTCATATAAACTTGTAACCCTTGTTTTACCCCCTTAAGGGCAAAATTTCCAAAAACGCTTAAACTCGTATCTACTCATTTTAAATAAGTAGCTTAAAAATTAAGTTTTATGTTTCTAACTTAAAAAGCGACGGTCTTCCATACAAACTTTAAACCCCTATTTTACCCCTTTAGGGGTTGCATTTCTAAAAATCCTTTCTTAGCGGATGCCTACGTCATAACATCTACATGGGTGCCAAATTTCAGCTTGATCCGTCGAGTGGTTTAGGCTGTGCGTTGATAGCTGGCTATGTCACGTTTGAATTTTATATATATAGATTCATCACCCGAAATAGGAACGGAGTGAAGTGAAATTTATACATGAATAATTGAAAACGTAGGTAAAAGGCACAAGTAAAACCGTTATCGTTGTCCCTTAGGGAAATGAGGCGATGGCGAAATTTTGTTCGACCAGAAAAATTCCCTCTCATCCTTTGACTGGGAAATGGTTTAGGTAAAAGCTGACGGTTTTGTGACGTTGAGTATTTTATTCACAATATAATATTAACTTTGTTGTACATACAAAATATATTTAACAAAACATAAGTTTAAAAAAATATATATATGAAAAGTATGTAGGAATCATTAAAATATTTAGATAGCGCTTATGAGCACGTGCTTTACATACGCGCACTATTTTAGTAAGAAGTAGTGCTACACTTCAGCCGTATAAGGCCGACACATACATCGGTATGACACTATATAAGACGCTCTCACACAAGTGATACCAAGGTAAAATGACTGCTATACTGTCGCGTTTCATGCAGCTTGTGAGATTTCGGTGGCCCGTTTAAGAGGAGGAGGAAAGTACGGCGAGGCGTCTGAATAATAATTATGTAGATGTATGTTGTATGACATGACTCTGACTGATTGTTTATCGAAATATACTCAAATCTGGAGAGAGAGAGATTTATGGCACTCGGATGATCCTTGCCTCTCGAAACCCTATCAACACACATTTTCCGACGTGAAGATTAGTTACAAATGTTTGAATTCACTCTACATTATTCAACTAAAACAAATAACTAAATTATATTTATTCATTACAATCAAACGTTACCCAATGTTGATGATAGTGACTTTCATATGACCATTTCATTTACATTTCAGTAAATAGCACCGGTATTTGGGGCACACGTGTTAAAACAAAAACGCATTACTGTGGCAGCGAATGTCTTCGCTATTATGATAAGAGATTAGTCTCCGCAAGCAGCTCGCTGCCGTAGTTCTAGGCGGCTCTATAAACATTTGCCCTCGTGTATAACCCACAACTGTTCCCTCATTTGCATTTTGCAGTCTGCTCGGAGAATCTTACACTGAATTTTGTCTGCACTTTGCATTAGCACCTACTCTCCAGCTACCTCACAATCATGTAAGATTGCAATATGTAGTTGCTGCTTAGATAACAGATTTGAGATAAACGCATCTAGGCTTAGCTGTTTGTATTTGCATATATTTACATATTCAAAGTTTATATTTGGCATAAAACACATAATTATGCACTGAATGTATTATTACAACTAATTTTATATATTATGTATAATAACACTGCAGTATCTCAGACCAAATAAAAAGTAAGTATTAAAATGATAAGTATGCCAATACAAATCTTATGCATAAAATAAAACATAATATCCTACTAATATTATACATGCGAAAGTTTGTATGTTTGTTTGTTTGTTCCTTCCCACAAAAACTGCTGAACAGATTTTCATGAAATTTGACTAATAAGTAACTTGGATTACAATATATAGGTAAAAACTATTTAAACCGAAAAAATATTCCTATGGGATGCCGTGTAATATTTTCTATTTTCCACGGGATCGAAATTTACGCGGGTGAAACCACGGCGCGCAGATAGTTCTATTTATACTATTCCAACTTTACTGGAACGCCGAAGTTGGAGTTTACTTTAACTTCGTCCGTAGCAGGGGTTTAGTCGGTATTGCACTAAGTTCCGAGTCCGACATAGGTCTAGGCGCCACCCGGGCTCATAGGTATTACACGTAAATGTATCCCCCTGCGTCAACAAAAAAGTGCGTGCGTGCGTGCGTGCTTGCATGCGTGTGATATATAAATGCGTGCGACGAATCTATAAGGGTTCCGTTTTTTACCATTTGGCTAAGGAACTATAAAAAGGAAATTATTGACCTCTACTATAATAGTTACTACTATTTATGTAATTATCCAATCAACAATAGCAAAATGCGAGAAAATTAAAAGAAACTGTATGCCTCTGTAGGTACTTCACAATAATACCTACAACATATCCGCAAGCTGTATATGCAGTTGAACTTTATAATGTATATTTACAGATAACACCGGTTAAACCAAATTAAGCGAAGCATTCTGGAGCCATTCGCAAACGAAATGGCCGACATAAAGTAAAGTGCACCGCACAGTAAGAACATTTCGATTCATGCAAGATCCTGTGATAGCGGTTTATCGACTGCGCCACCAACCATACTCAGCCGAGCTCAGAAAAGGCTATTGTATACATTATAATTATTGTCAGCTTATTTTCGCTTACTCTGCTGAGCTTTGCTAGTTTAATTGAATATGAGTTGATATTTCCTAATTGCATGTTTGACGTTTGTGCATTGCTGCCGATTTACAGGGGAGGTCCTTCTCTCTTGCATGATAAGCCTTTGTTTGATTTCTATGGCGTTTGATGCGATTTGCTAGTAGCCTGACAGCCATTGCAATTGGGGTGTTCAATCAAAGAATGGCAACTTTGTTTCGACACAATAAATATTTAATAATGGTTGGTAATGTTTAGTGGGAATAGAGTGAAATACTTCCGAATATTCAAATATTATGAGTGGAAATGGTTCAACTTATAGCAGAAACAAGGCATTCACGTCATTAATCAATGTCACGTCTTAACACAAAAAGAACGATCGATCTCCCTTATGTTTCACGACACACGTATAACCACAAATAACCTCGCACTTATATTCTATTTATTTTATTCATTTATGTCCCCCGTACTTGCCTCCTCAATTGTTGACTCTCGATGTTATAAGTTTCAATTGTATTGAAAGCCTTTGATAAAAGTATGTAAATATAACTTTTGATATTCACGACATACAAAATAATGAGTTATCAATATGAACCATCTTTCTGATAAATGTATTTCTTTATATTTTACTAGCTTCCGCCCGCAGCTTCGCCCGCGTGGAGTTCGGACTTCAAAAAGGGAGTTATTATGCAAATAAACCTTCATCGCTATATCTATTAAAAAAAACCTCATCAAAATCTGTTATGTAATTTTAAAGATCTACATACAGTTATACAAACAGACACACAGACGGCGGAAAGCGACTTTGTAATGACTTATTTTCATAATGGTGTGTCAAAGTAACATTTATTTAGAGAAGGCGAAAATATGTCTATTTACTTATTAGATTATATACTAACACTGACGCGGTAAGTTGAGACCTGGCAATAATGCGAAGAATGTTGTCTAGCGCCGCACTCTCCCCGATGTCGCCCTTATATGGCGATATCGGGGGTGGTGGGTGGGTGGGTAAATAGCGGGGAATGGAATTTTTGCCCGGTCCTAACTTACCGCGTGCATGTAGCACCTAGGTTACAGAGTTGCTTAACAAAAAATGCCGTCTAAAAATCTTTATCTTCATCATCTTCATTTGAACAAGATTTTTTTAGGACCGTTGACTATATTCTGGAGGCCATTTTTAAAGATACACATTACACATTGCAGATACGCGTTGGCCCGATATAACTTTTTCCTGCCAAACTATTTATGTACAAAATTTCGAAGTTCAGCACATTTAACCCTAATTGAAAAAATTTGATAGTCATGAACACAGGGTGTCATTTTTCCATGACGTCTGTCTCCTTGACCTTGGTTTCCTTCATTTTGATTTTATCTAAAGTCTGCATATCTCTTCAAACTGTTTGTTGATTGGAAATGAATGGTATGACAACTCATTTATGTAGCAAAAACCTAAAATTAAGAATTTTAATCACCAGTTGGAAAACTCTCTCACACATAACGAACGATCCGCGTTCTTAAGAAACCAAATCCCCAGAGCCAGGCTACCGATCGACATACACACATTCCCCCTCCATCCGTTGACCTTAAATAAGACACTTATCAAATATGAACTTACATTTGAGAGAGCCCGTATTATCTATATGCTAAATAGGAAAAGGTTACAGAGGTATTCTGAGAGGAAATTAATTTTTACTTTGTCGAGCATCAGTCGTGCGTCACCAGGGTTATTATTTCCAAAAGTTTTAAGAAAGTAAAATTAAATTAATCAGTCGAGTAGAATTTGTTTACTGACAGGGCGTGTCATAAAACGTGACCAACTCAAGCTTTTAGTTTTCAAGGAGCTCTTTTTAAAAATACTTTTTCACATTAAATGAGGAGCAAGGTCAATGGCTATGCTAAGAGTTGGCTACCCAATATCATGTATAGAACTTAATAAATAATAAATTTAATGATCTATGGGCTTATGGCCTTATTTTTAAAATAATAATATGCTAAGAATAAGTGCTACTTTAGCTGTTTCTTAATATACTTTCTTATGTATTGGATCTACAGACCGTAAAAATAATAAAAAATGATTAGATAAATCTACTTACCATACAATTTAAGACGATGACCCTTAAGTCTAAATAAAATATATTGTTACTGTTTAGAGTGAGGTAATCAAAATCTACTCGTATAATGTCACATCACAAAAACATTTTATTTAAATAGCCCCATTTAATGAAAGTAAAATATGTTTGAGCTGCATAAGTTTCACGAGATATTTCAATTTAATTTTAAAATCCGCCGAGTTCTCACATCGTGGAACTGCATTTAACATAAACTTGTATTTACCAGTGAAATCTTTTACTAATAACTTTCTTATAATAAGTTCGCAATTTACCACCCGCCAATTGAGAAAACTTTTTAATTCACTTCCAGCTCATTTTTAAGCTTCAATAAATCTTTAGCACATGAATCGAATATTTTTTGTTAGTGCCTTGAGTGAGTTTTCAAATTAAAACCAGTCAAGTGTGAGAGGGTTTCGCACAATAAGGGATTCTGTTCTTTTCGTTATCTACCTACGTCAGTCCTATTGTCCGACCCTTATTCTCAGGAAATCTATTTGTATTAAACATATAGAAAATGTACATATAGAGCCTTAAGGTTCCCAAATTCAATAAAAATTGAGTGAAAATAATGGTAAAGTTAGTGGCGTAAATAAAGTTATTATAGTAAAAAGCATGAGGCGCCAGACTAGATTTTTATTCTTACATTCTTCCTTATAAGGAAAGCTACTACACCACCCTTGATCAGTAAAAGATAATTTAGAGCAGCGAATACCAAACATACCTATTCGACAACTAACGCTTTTGGCAAACTATATAATTGTCCTAAAATTGATAATTTATTTTTTAAATATAATTGATAATAGATGAAACTTATTTTCTATGAATTCTATTATTCTCACTTTTTGTGTTCGTACAGTAATAACTTTTTCGTCTAGTAGTTAGAATTTTAAGTCATCGGTAAAATTGTTTGATTTTTATTACTGGACTGTGTAAAGACTTATCTTTATTCTATAGGTACTAGCCGAAAGATGAAAATTAAAAAAAAAGTGCTTGCCTACTTATTACCTACTCCTCTACACTTCTTAAAGAAAGTACGTTCTGAAAATCAGGTTCTTGTGTTTTTGTTTAGAGTTAGCATTGACTGGTAGAAAGTCACTCAGGCACAGAATAGTTGAAACAATTATAAGATCTGACATTGAATTCAAAATACAATGGAAAATTAAACAATAAAGTCTTCAAAAAGCTTTTGCAGAATTCTTTTGCAAAAAAGATTTCTAAATCACATTACATAAATTACTTAAACCGGGCCCGCGTATAAAACAATATATTCTGTTCAGAGTCAATATTCGACCGTTATATTTTATCGAATGTGAAAGTCGGGGCCGTTTCACGCTCCTATTGTTCCGTACGAGACCGGTGAAATTAAGGAGCTTTATGTTTTCATTTTTAATTCGCGCTGAATGTGAAATTTAAAAAGCAGATAATTCAACGAAAACAGGCAGTCAAAAGCTATAAAACAATTCGTTCATTGCTCTGTTTAATTACATTCTTCGCACTTCCCCGTCCACTTCGTTCATTCATTATTGTCATTTTTGTGGAACGGATTATTAATTTTATAAGCAAAACGTAGATCACAGAATACTTGAATTTCATTTATGTAAACGTGTATATAATATATTGTATTCTTAATACTGACAATATTGAATTAGGACTAGGATGATGTTGATCATTATAATATCGACAAGATAACAACAACAAAGCTAAAGTAATTCGTTGAATATTTAACCATATTAAGGGCGCGCCTGTACAGGTGTTATAAGCACCGCCCGTCCAACTTTTAATGCTGGCATTAAAACTATTCGTGACTATGGCATATTAAACAGGGTCTCGTAAGTGGTTTTTGACGAACATTTTTGTATAGAGCAACATTAAACATTCTGGCTTAGAATGTAGCATTAGCGAATTATTAAAAAAAGCCTGTATTGTAGTTTGATGAACCTACGATGTCGGTGAAACTTTTAACTTAAGTACTCAGCTAAGGTGAGCGACAGAGATATCCTATCGCTTTTGCTCCGCGTCTAAAGCGCCTTGGTAGCATGGCCGCCTGGCGTCGTGAACATCGCAGCCCCCGCGACGCCCGCTTTAAACGCTTAAGACGCTTTAGACGCGTGCATTCAAGCCTCAGCCTTACGCTGCAAGTAAGTGTAATGTGACATGCTTCCGATAGACCAAAAATAAATAGAAATTGACTAATATACTAAGTTCACGAGCGCCGCTAGAGAGAGGAGCTCTAACGGCGCTTGTTTACAAGCTAATAGCTAACCCGCATATGTGAACTATGGCCTAATAAGTGCTTTGGTCTAATAAGCGTCGTCTCTTGAGCTTTTGATATATCTACGAGATAACCGATTTTTTAGTCTAATGGTTAGGCCATACGCAATCTGACCTTTTGTTGACTACCGATCGACGGTGTTAACTTTATATAGAAGTTATGTTGGTGTGCACCTTCTATAGATACAATGAGCTAAAGAATTCTTGAAAACCGCACAAAACGCACCAACAAAACCAGCACTGATATTATATAAAATAAATAATAAAAAAGTAAAAAGCCTTATATTTCCTAAAATAAATTTTACATTATACTGTTTTTGTTCTTTGTGGTACTTTCATAGGAACCCCTCTACCCCTCTCAGGTGAAGGCCTCTCCCAAAGATTGCCATCTCTCTCGATCTTGTGCAATTTGAGTCCCTTGTGGACCTGTTATTTTCTTTATGTCGTCGTCGTCGTCGACGACGACATCACTGATGTTATGTAAGAATAAAGTTCGAGTGTAATCGTAAATAAATAAAAAGAAACGGCTACATACAAAAATACCAAGTCGTTAAAAACTCAGGTAGATCAGATCGTTCTTCATATTTCAAGGGAAAAGATTATCACGTGCCTCGCCCTTTTGAATGATCAAGGCTTCAAATTATGTGAGTCGCGTCTTGAATACTAAACGACGAAATTGCCAACGGTCTGAGTGAAATTATCTAAAATTACGGTTACCGAACCGATTGGTTTCCTGTGAGACCCCTCAGCGTTACAAAAGTTCGCCCAGCGAAGGGATTCCGCACAGATCAAACAAAAATAATTTAGTTTCAATTGAGGAAAATTCGTCGTCTTTCCAAATTAACATAATATATTTTTGAGTAATATTTTCGATCAAATTCAATCAAATTTAATAATGTTCAATTGAGTCACTTTCGTTTGCCTCTTTTTTAAGTTTATTCTTTTTACTTTCTTTGTACTAAGTCTGCACATATGTGACGAAATGACAATAAAATATAAATATTTATCGGTATCATCATCATCATCATCATCATCATCATCAGCCTATTGCAGTCCACTGTTGGACATAGGCCTCTCCCATAGCACGCCACTGGCTTCGATCTTCGGCTAACCTTTCCCACTTCCTG